>JAPHDB010000318.1:0-23542 GCA_030772735.1 Fusarium sp. MBC 181 | reverse complement strand
TTGGTTTAGTGGTAAAATTCTCCGTTGCCATTCAAGTATCGGGGAGCCCTGGGTTCGATTCCCAGATTACGCATCTCAATCGACGCTCCGGCGTGTCAATCCTTTTGCTTTTGTTGCTCTTTTGGCCCTGCTTGCATGTCGTGGAACGGCTGTGGTGTTGAGGTGGTGCTGGCGACGGTCGAGGGGGGACGCGTACGAGAGCACTGTCGGACGTTAGCATCTTGCATTTTAGGAATAGACGATCAACCTAGCATGGTCCGTTTATAATTCGAAAGGCTTTTATCGTTTTTGTTCGAGTTTGTGGAATGTGAGTATGTTATTGTTGAGTTCCGTTTTGGCCTGATTGGCATTCACACGGAATTGAGTTATCGCCCGTACCTTCCGTGTAAGTTGCAATGCCCAACCAACCTTCACCTTCTTATGCGATTGGTCAAATTCTTCTGACACGTATAGTTACCTCTACTTAGCAAGCAATCGGATACAGGTAAGTAGTACTAAACTGAGTACTTGACTTGGCCAAAGGACAAAAGTTGCAAGCTACTGGGCATAAGACTTGTGTCTTCACGAACCTAATGCTTTATTGTTTGTGCCTCGCAGCTAATGCAATACGCGGTACCAACATAGTCGAGAGTTGCCTGGCTCTTCTCTTTTGCGCTCCATTAATTCTGCTCCTATGACCGAAAACCTGTAGTTATGCTGAGAGCAAGGTGATTTGTTCCGAAGAGTGCGACCGGTGCTACAAACGTCAACGAATGACATTGGCCTAAGCAACGCAACTACTCATCGAGGACCCTGGACTAAGAAAGAAATGCTCTCTCATGATTAACAATGCAGTGATATGTCTCTCGACTAACAGGTAGTTCAACACTCTACTCACTGGCCCGAACTGATTGCCGTTGAGTGATCTCAACCCGTTCATTGATCGATAGCCCAGACTATGCTAGACAAACTTACCTCTATTGCATCTGCTATATTGTGCTAGTTGAGTACCATCCTTTGCGCTTGCTTTACTACCATGCTACTAATTGTTGTCATCTGGGTGTGTGTTGGACATTCGAGAAGTGGTAAGTCAACATGCATGAGAATGCCAGAGATATACACATGTGTGAGCATGCCACAAATACAAATACTACCCTTTTCAAGATTCAATTTTAATGCTTTCACGTTTTTGATCTCAACTCTTATCTGGCTTGCATATCCTGGAGACAGATTTTTAGCAATATGTTTTTCTCTCGCACTATACTGCAGCGTGAGTCTACCAAAGAATGCCATGCGGCATTCAGACAGCATGGTGAGATGTCCTTTCAAGCGTGATATATCAGACTACTGTACTGCACTACCAGTCATTAAGTAAGTATCGGCGAGCGAGGACGTGGCATCGTCAGTTCGACATCAGCGACCGCAAATAGTAGCAAACAATTCAACATAGACACAACTACACAACTTTTTTGGGTGACCAGAATACTAACTGGTTGTATCTAAGCCACTATCTGATCTATCCAATGATCCCATGGCTGGTAGTAACTAAGAGATTGAGTTCCTGCTAATCGACGTCTTCCAGGTATTCGCGTATAACTCGTCCACAATTTACATTGCAGCTTGACACCTGGGCAGTTCAACAAGTCACGTCAGAAACTCACAGGTAACATATAAGCCTGGTACATGACTTTATTCATTTCCTGCTGTACGAAATGATCAGCGGTATCTGGTGTAGTATCTTTCAACACGCCACTGATGACAGTGGTAGCAGGATACCCTAGATATGACCAGCGCAAGAACCACGTGCCGTTGTGAAGTTTCAACAAAATAGTAATATCTCATTGGTTAGCCAACTTCCTATAAGTATTCTGTAAAAGTAGGGAAAGTCTTTGATCAGAAAGTCCATGGAGGATCTTAGAAACCTAGGTATCACTGTCTAACAGATACTGCCCACCCTAGACAACACTATCGAGATCAACTTCTCTTCGATACACCACAAAACTTCAAGGAAATAGATCTATTGTGATTGAATGTAACGTCGAACGCATTGATGTCCCTCGCAATACGAAACTCCCAATTAAAGTGCTCCGTATAATAACGATTACGCAAGCCACAATCGTGTTACGGACACTTGTCCTACACCTCTTCCTGAGACCTTTCAGCTGAAACAATTCCATCAGCTCAAGCTAGATATGCAAAACAAAGAACAAACATTCTCAATCGAAACAAAGAACAGTCAAAATCAGTATGACTACTTTTGGTGTTGAATTGCTCTATTGTTGACAGTTCTGGGACCTCAATAGAAGACGTCCAAGTTAACCTACAGCGTGCACGTGATAAAAGCGAACATGGCCCAGTTCTCTATCGCAACTCTACCTCCTCTTACACTATCGCAGCTCGTAACCTTCAGCTCCCCTCCTATGGAAGCGTCACCGCTCACTCGTCAGCCTCAGCCCGAGGTCTTCATCCCGAAGATCATACAGTTGTATGACTCTCTCTTCAAGGTGAGTCACCCCTGTCCTGCTCTTTACTGCCATCATGAACTAAATTGGCTTCCTCTTCTAGGTAGATATTCGCAAACCTCCAACTATGCGCCCGCGCCCCGACTGATCCGCCCTTGTTCCGAATTAGGATGACTACGACGATGAAGAGAAGACCGACGGCTTCTGGACCGAGTTCTTCCTCCTTAGACCCGATCGTGCCGCCCTGAGACGTATCCTCAACGAGTTGAGTCCGAGCCATGTCTTGTCCCTCGATGTTCGCACACAGGAGCTCTTTGCGAGGGCTGTAGCTACGATCAAGGGCGCGCATAGCCTTGCACAGCTACATGCGCTGGATGTGAGCCATTGACCGTCCGATTGCAACATACGAATTGGTTCTGACACCTGCTAGACGCTCAGTGTCTTCCTATCATGCCTCCTCTCCAAGAGGTACCCGCATCCAAGCTCCGACATCATGGTTCTGCTCGCAGGACTCGACCATATCGATTCCGTCTTTACCGAGTTCATCAGCGCCTTGGAGGCTATAATAAGGAATAGCAAGGACTGTAAGGACTCAGCTCCAGCAATATAGTGGCTGAACTGACAGTAGTCAAGTGGACGTTCGATACAAGGCAATTGAGGTGCTGCTGGCGGTGACAGCTGGAGCGTACCAAACAACACTGTTGACGTACCTGATCCAAAGAGATCTCTTTCCCGCAGTCATGAAGGTACGACTACCCTCCGCAGGGAGAAGGGTATCGAGCTAACCATCTGCAAGTTCATCCAAGACTCGGACACGCCAGACCAAGTACTCCAACCATTCACATTGCTAGGCCTACTAGCCAACTACAACAAGTTCGAATTCCAGAACCCTTACCAACAACGACTAAACGACTTTGTTAATGAGGCTGTCATTCAGAAGATAGTCGGCGCCGTGGGACAAGCTTGCCAAACCGTTCGATCTCGATACATCACCATCCAAGATGATCTCCCTGAAGGCTGGACCTTCAGCGCTACTCTTAACATGATTGGACTTGGCGCAATTGCTCCCGGACCAAAGCCTGTGAAAAACCCAGTGTATGATGTCGAGACAGCCAAGGCTCTCTTCACTAAGTTGTAAGTTTATTAAGGATTTAACGTCCCGCAACCTGACTAACATCATGATAGACCTGAGGAAGAAGCTGCTATTCTGCTAGCGACATATGACTTTACTCACGCCAACAAGCTCTTCTGCTTCAACTTAGTGACACTGGCACCAGAACCAGGCGCTGAGCAACCTATTGCTAGCTACCTCTCACTCACCTCATACCTCCTCCAGCACGCCTACCTCTCACCCCGAGCTACCTACTACGCTCATCTTAACCTCATGGTTTTCCGCCTCCTTATCGAAGATCCTACAATTTGCAAGCGCATTTGCAGCGATGAATCTCGTGTGGCAGTACGTCTGTGCCGTCAGCGCCAACCTTACCTTCCTCTTGTCAAAGGCGAGCGAGTCCTCGCCATATCCATCCTCGACACCATGATCGATGCCGTCAACCACAACCTCCGTCGCCGGCTCGATGTTAGCCTCTACACACTTTGCTTTGGAATCATGCTCCGCATCATCTCGTATCTATCTCGCACTCGCACACGCCTGGAGTACCACTGGCCTGAGTTCTTCCGGTCTCTGCTTTCTATTGTTCGCTTCCTCGCCACATACACATCGGATCTCAAGGATCTGTCGCACATTGACACTCTCCTCGATCACGTTGTTAACCTTATCGCCCTCTCCCTGTCGGCTGGCGAGGCCTTCCTCCCTACACCCGCCGACTACGATGATCTCTTTTACAAGGTCGTCGAATCGGGCGAGGTTCTCACCAAATTCAAGGAGAATTATCGCTTGGCTAACCGCAACACCAACTCTATTGATACTCTCATCAACGTCAGCGCGCACTACAACCAGATGCTATCGGAGGGTGGTGCAAACCGTCGCAAGCCCAGTCTTTTGACAACGCAGGAGGTCACAGAGGTTATCCGTCAGGGATACGAGACTTTGAGTATTCAGGCCAAGGAGGGCTTGGACTCGTGGGAACGTTACAGGGAGGCAGATGAGAGAACGCTGCTCAAGAAGATGGCGAGGGCAGCAGTCGGTGACGTGCGTGTCATGGTTGAACGATAGATCTGGTAGCTGAGTGGTCTAATGACATGATGAGACTTTTCGCGATATAACTTTGGTGACTACATACGCTCTTCGTGTGATCGGAGAGGCTGTCCTACCATTGCCTGTCTTGCGATGAATCTCACTTCTAATCGGATAGCATTCTACCTTCCACGGCAGTTTGTCAGAGGCCAAGGCCTGAGTTCAGAGATCCTTGGGCATAGCACCACGAACCACGTAATCATGTCTCGGTAGTTCCGTCATCTGCCGTCTCGCCAAAGCCCAGATCATCTCGTATAGCTACTATAAGATCCACATGTATGTATTGACCGCTTCGTGCCATTCTCAAAAGAGTATTCTTTTCATCATGCTTAGCTGTCGCAAGGCTGATGTCCTGGTAAATAGATTGTTCATGATTCATTTCAATATCTTGACGGTCTTATTAGATAGCATTGAAAAGAGTTTCGGTTAACCCGGCCCTATGGAGCAAGATGGTGAATGCAACATGAAACATGATTGCCCTTATGAGTAGCATCGTGGCTTTTGAAGCTCTGTTCAACTCTGAGCCTCATCAAACTAGCCACTTCAAGATAGCAAATCGCTAGCAAATTTTGAGGGTTGTGGTATATACCTGGTCAATGAACGGTTACTAAATGGCCGAGATAGCGTTACCTCGGTAGATATGAGCATGTGCTGGTATGTGTCGTGTGACTTGAACCAAGTTACGTACAATAGCGACTCGATGATGATGTTCTATACGTGATCTGCTGAAAGATGACCAAGTATAGAAACGTCAAACGATCATCTTCATAACAGAGGATATCCGTCGAGTCACCGTTGAGGCGAGAGACTGTCTCACCGCACGAACCAAACAATGAACCTACCGTCCCGCAACGCCAACGTCCCACTAAGTTTCTTTAAGAACCATTTGACAGGAGACAAGGGTGTGCAGCATAACCACGTGGGCGGCTGTAACATTGTTTGGCCTCAGTAATGCGCTGAGTCAACTTTGAGATGGGCAGGTCGCAACGCTTGTTGAACTGACAGACTTAGTGATGCGACTAACATGTTCCAACATCACATCGTAACAGTAGAGTAGTATCCTGTCTACTGCAATAGGTATCTAGTCACCGGGAACACCGTCGTGTCCCCTGTTACTGGAAAGTCTGGGTTCCGGTTCCGAAGGAAGGGCGTGGCGTGTATCACTATCACCTCTCATGTTTTCTCATTCGCTTGGCCTGAGAATTCCGACAACACGGTGACGAGACGAGGCTCCCATGCTTAGCCCAGAGCCACAAGCCAAGCCAAATCCTCGGGGACGTGGTTCCCGAAAGTATTGCTGCTTCATCTCGTCTGTTTGATCAGATGTAAAGTTAATGTGAAACCAATCTCTTTCTTTCATTGTCGGTCATGCTCTCGGCCGAAGTCAGATGTTAATGTAACATGAACAAAGGTTGGTTTGATGAACATTCATATCCATACCATCTCAATCTCAATCTCTATGCAGAAAGGGTTCTCTCCATCACTGTCACCGTCACCGTCGCCAAGTCCAAAAGGTCTTCAAAGTCCAGGGACTCTTAGAGCCCAATCCAACCCAATCCACCCAAAACGTGTAATCAAGTGGCCCCATTTGGGCGATCTACTGTGCCCTAGGTACTTTAACTCCAGGGCATTGTTCCCCATTCGAGGGTTTTGTAAGGCCGATCATCAAGTACGTATGTAACTGGGGTACTCCGTACGCGTAGATTAAATGAATGATTGCCAGGCAACAGCTTTCCTGTTAAAATCTTTCTTGTTCAACCCCCTCCCCTCGTCAAGGTAGCATGGGATAGCGGTCGAGACGGTTGTAGTTTGTGGGCCGAGAGGAACTATACCAAAGATGGTGCGGTCATTTGGCTGAAAATGGTCCCCCCGGTCAACGGATAGATACCCGTCAACTTTGACAGGTCCACCAAGTACCCAAGCAAAAGAAAAGAAAGGAAAGGAAAGAGAACAAGACAACGGATTGAAGGATTCGTAGCAATTCAACCGTGAGCAAGGACATGCCTCACCCGATGCTGTTGGTTGACAAGCAAGACTGGGATGGCACATATGGCTAACAAGGCCGTCACATCGCGATCATACTCGGTCTACCATTTCTGCAAGGTTAAGTTGAGTGGTATAGGCAAGGCTCTCCATCTGAGGAGTCGAGGGAAGAGCTTATTGTCTCGTTTCGTCGTGTCGTCTCGCCTCGCTTCTTGTTAGTCTAGTTACCTTGTCACAATCCCAATCCCAAAACCCTCTAGAGCGGACTCGCCTGTAACGGTGAAGATGAGGCGTTACTAGCGCCGGCAGGTCTACAGCTTCTACCTGTCTTGAATGCAGTGATCCATGCAGCAAAATAACTTAAGCATATCCGTACATACGAAGCCAAGACCTGGCCTGTAAGTAATTCTGATATATCACAGCGAGCCGTGCGTGCACGACAATAAAGAACTGATATGTGAGCCTTGTTGAGACCTGACAGTGTGTCGATAAGCTAGCTACCTGATCGCAGTCAGCATAACGATGCAAGCCGATCAATCGTGTGATATGGTTATGCAACACCAATGCAGGCAGTGTGACAAGACATACATTCTATATGGCCTCATCACGTTTGCCTCCGCAATTCTTAATTACTCTTGATCTGCAGATCCTCAATTGCTCGGCGTATATCAATTGCATTATGCCATGCTTCAGCTCCACACCGACGAGACGTCTGTCACTTGACATGTGCTTCTCAAGGATGATGCTTCCAGTATGTATCAAATGACGTGATTTTGCACTTGAAACGAAGGACAGCTTGTTCAGTTTCAAGTGCTGATACAGTACGTACAGGCTGTTTCAATGGAGGAAATGATCAGAGACCCATCCATCAATCAGTCTAGGATCAGATACGACGCGACGCGATGCGATGCGATGCAAGGAAACCCTCATTGAGGCCATTCCAGTCTCCATCCATCGTATGGGGAAAATACCACCTCAGCTCGCTCTCTTCCCTCTTCTCTGTCGATCGGTCACATCGTGGGTGCTTACTGCCATTAATTAATTGACAAGACATGGTGGGTAGCCTGTAGCTCAATTAGTGGTGTTGGTGGGACGTGACAATTCCCCTGCACTGCATGTGCATCTCACTCACATCAATGCAGGAACCCGACTGAATGCGCGCTGTAAGTTAGTTAATTAATTACCTACCTTACCTAGCAATGGTTTCTTGGGCTAGCGCCAACAGCCTCTGTTTCCATGACTGAAGCCGCGCTTAACGCGCCGATGCCATATCCAAGGCAATACGGATACAGATCCAGCATCTGAATGCGAAACCGTTAAACGCAATGTTAGCTACAAGGTCCGCGCTCTCATGTTGGGTTGGTAGGTGCGTTGTTGTAAGAGGTAATCATTAATAATACCCCGCGTGCAGAACGCGATGCAACGGTCAGTCAAGCATCTTTGTTCCTCGACCATCCTTCTCCTAGCGACCGACGTTGTATTGTATTGGTGCAATTATGCTGCTCCTCTTCTGCGTTGAACCTTGATCCTGGGCGGTTGATGAGGGTGTCCAAAATATTTTCTAGAAATTCTAAGAACCAGGCCATGATAATCATGTTTTGTTCTGTTGGCCTCCAGATCAACTCACTGTCGTCGCCTATCGGGCCTGTTGTTTGCGACCCATGATCAAATAGGGTAATTAGTCTTCGCAATACAGAGCTCCCTCATGCTCAAGGACATGTAGTAAGCAGGCGATCATCACCGGATTTTCGAATCCCTCCTTCCTTTCAAGAAATGCTTGCAATAATGCAACCGTGAACAACCCAAAGCGCTTCAAAGTAGCCTCCATGCACCAGAGCTTCTCGTTGTACGGATAGTGAGGCTGGTGATATAGCCTGCGATTTTGACAAAGACCACAAGTCTGGCAATGGTCATTGTAGCCGCCGACCTTTGCCAATTGCAAGAAGAATGCCTGTTGTCGGCGAAGACTCAAACAAGGTCAACTTATCAGTCTTCAGTGGACGTTTGGTGGTCTGGGTTTCAAATTAGCAATTAAACGACAACGATATAACAAAGTTTCGATTCTACCGTAACATCGCCCGGGTTGTGTCCACTTCTCTCAGCCAACATTTCTGACCCTGCAATGCTGGCGGAGGCATAAATCACGATACCGCTCGGTGAAGATTGTATCCTCTGGAATCACCAAGTTTCGAAATAACGAGCTGACATTTGCTCATGATAGGCCTTGCAAGATCCGAACGTCGTGCAGTAGCCTATGCAGAGCAAGCTTGCGCCGCTGATGCTGGACGCACGTAGGAGGAGGAGGAGGAGGAAGAAGGGGGAAAGGCATCTTCTTGGCCATCTCTCGAAACTACGTTGTCGTATTCCAAGTTAATAGATGACTGGTTGAATAAGTTCACAGTGCTGTCCGCCGTTCATCTTAGACTTACACTCTGTTGTCCCTCGCAGATGCTCACCTCAAGGTGCTCAAGCCATGCCCAAAGCAGACTCAGTCTGTTCATACTGTTCTAAGACTGTCCATCTAATCTCAGGAACTGTCGGTGCGAGAGTTTTTGATGGCTGATAGAGTTCAGTTGCACGGCCTGGATCGTACCGATGTAGTCAAAGCTTCATCTTGACGCGGAGCAAGTTCCGCTTCCTTGGTATCTAGGTACGGAAAGACGAGCGGCGAGCATTGTTTAGACTGCCGATCACAACAACATGCCGCCCGAGGTCCGAGTCTATTTCGGCAGTTGAACAGAAAAACTCCTCGGTATTATCAGCCCTGTATTCCCCTGGATGCTTGTTCCTCTGCTGTCTCAGGATAACTCGCGCAAATACGGATACCCCGACAATGATTGGCACTGAGCTTGATATCAGTATTAATTTTTCGATATCACAGACAGTGAAAGGATAGAATAGCCTCACACGGTCCCTGAAGCCGACAGGGCATCCACAACGACCAACTTGGATCTGTATGTTGGAACATCAGTATTCAGCACACAATCCCAGCAAGTGGATCGATGAGTTCTCGACAAAGGAACATAAGAAACAGTAGTGTGCGGAACCATGAAAAGCCAGTTAATGAAGAAACATCAAGCCGCAACCGTTTGGCCCAATCCTAGGCCCTTGATCACCGTGACCGGCCCTGTTTAGCGGCTCTAGGATCCGTTCCCCGGCCGCCCGTGTCTTGGGAGTTCAAGCCGCACCAGCGCGCGGATAAATCTCACGATGTCTTAGAGGCTCCAAAAAGCAATCAACCATACCAGGTTCCTGGTGCTGAGGGTGTAGGTCGGTATACCAACCTTTGCCCGGACCAGCAAATGCCGTGCTAGTCCCATTACCAGTGCGCAGTTGTGCTTCTGATTATCTCCCGAAGTGTTTCGTTACTTGAGACTGGCACGGTCCTTTTCGAGGTTTGTGCACGGCTTGACATGTCAAGCAAGAATCGAGTTGCTTGTGTTCCCAAATCTGCAATGCTACGCTGCCATTCCGCAGATCAAGCAAATAGTTGACAAGCGGCAGGCACATCGTTCGAGCAGGAGCAAACCCGTGTTGGCATTGCTGAGGTGCATACGATAGTTACAAATGATTTTGCTGATCGTATACATAGTAGGTCCACAGACAGCAGGACCCTAGAAAATGGCAAATTCCATTAGCAGATTGACGATCTGACGCCATGGGCGGCGCCTTCGAGTTTCAGGTACCATCACCAAATATATCCAATAGGGGTGTTTCCCGTTCTCTAGATTGGCAATCCGCGTCTAAGATGGCGCGCTACAGCGAGCTAAGAGGCTGCCTGCATGGGTATGGTAAGCAAACTCCAGGTCCTGCAGTGTTAGTTATGTTGCGTTGCTCTGCTCTGCTCTGCTTCGTCAGCTTTGCACGGCCATAGTACCAGCGCATCTTCCATTCACACCCCCAATCTGGTTCACCTTGTTGGTGATCGAACATCAATCTGCTCCATCTTGCAGCCACATAGATCGTGTCCGGCCGGCCGCCCCGGGCCTAAGCTTCCCGGGCACCACGTAACAAATCAGAGCATAGCGTCGAGTCTGGATTTCTCTGGTGCATACAAAAAAGATCAGATAATAGACTTGACCTTTTAAGCCCCACCCTCAGCTTGTTAACCCCAAGTGTCTATCCAGCAGACAGACAAGCGACGTCAAGATATGTCTACACCTGGCTGAGCATTTCTTAGTGCTAGTCTGATGCACCGAATGTTATGACGTACCGTAGTATTTCAACCATGAACAGTTCCTGCTTTTGCTTTGTCTCTTCAGTGGAGTCACCTTTATGTGGGGGCATGACTATCCCGGTTCGAAATCGGCATGTAAGCGGACTAATTCTTTGCTCGTGTATGTATGGAAAGCGACCCGGTGTGGCACGAAACCATCATACCGTAACTGGTTGTCGTACTTTTCATTATCGTAGCAAACAAAAGGTTGTCGATCAGCGTGGGAGTCGGTAGCTAGCGCAAAGTTTCGTCCATATTCCCTGTGTTGAGAGATGAGAAACGGGAGCGTCCAAAGCGTTTTGTATCTAGCTCATTTGGTGAACCGTCACTAGCAAACTCTCATTCTCCCATTGCATGTAGAGATGCAAAAGTAACGGATTGAACGGTCCGTCCGCTATTGACACGGTCCGTTTGCCATTATTGATGAAGCACTTGTAACAACTGATCACCGATCATCCCAGCGTGGCCAAAGGACCAATTCCCTTAGCTCCAGTTGAATATGATAAGAGAAACTCCCTCAAACAACGATGAGTGCATAAAACAGCTCGGATCCTACCAACCCCGGTGCTAATCCCAGATCCTAGATCGGAAGCATGTATTAGCAGCGGCGTTTTTACCGTTACATGCGGACCCGGATCTACACAAGCGGAGGCTTCTTGTCCCATACGAAGGGCCTTTACTGTTCCGGTAGTCCGGTAACTCTGAGCTCTCCCGAATAGTGAAAAGAGAATTAAGCTTGATGGTTCACTACAGTACATAGTTAGCCGGTCTGAAAAGTCTTTCGCAGTAGCTTTGGACTTGCATATTCGACTCCGCAATGATACACGAGATATGCCCAAACATGCAGCGCTGTGGAACCGTTCTTCAGGAACGTATCAACGAGCAGCCATGGGCTTCGAATAAGTAACCTCTGGTTGGTTTGTCATTGTTGAGAAACGACAGCATCGCACTTCACGAATAGCAAAGACCGATGCAAATGAAGCAGTGTTACAACATTGCTGTAAAAGAGCCCGGCAATAACGATGAGACTGTTGGCTGGAGCACAGGTTGAAGGCAGGCTAGGTTGAGTGGGGGCATGTCCCAGGTAGAATCCTTGCCAGTGGCTTGTTCGAAGCAAACTGCCTTTAAACAATGCTTGTCTTGCACTCCTTACACAATCAACCAACAAATGACTCTCACACAAACATATGCGCGTTGGTGATACGTATGGACTTGGCCTCGGTTATAAGCAGTAAATGGTGGTAACGTGATCTCGACCTTCTGCAAGGAGACATGCGGACGTCGATTTACGTCGAGTTGCAGGAGCTGGGGTGAGCCAACTGCTGATTCCTGGAATCCCCCCTGTTAGTGTTTTAGCAAGCATGGAGAAACCACAGTCACCGACTGGGGAAAGTGAATAGGTTTTCGGTTTTCGGTGGTGTATTTCGCGTAGCCTGAACCACCAGATTTTGAAACTGAGACCCGGCGAAATCAGTAGGCCAAGGGCACCCGATGATATCAAGAGTCTAGAGAGTTCTTTCATCGGTCAGCAAGGGCACTGACAAAATGCAAGACCAATCATAACGTAACGTCTGGCTGCAGTGCTCGTTTGGTGGAGTGGCGTTCGATGTGAAATTGATTGCTCCAGATTGTATTTATAAACTAGTGATGAAGGATTCACAAAGTCTCGATATGTAGAACATACGCCTCATTCAGAGATCGTTCTATTCATCGGAAGAACGGGATTATATAGCGGTTGTACCGTGTCCAGGTGCTCGCTGTGGAGTTAGCATTCTAGCTGCATGTTGTGTAGCATATAGCAAACCGAAACCATGCTACACCCCGAATTGATAAACCACAGCGGCCAGACCAGGGCGAGGTCTCACCAACATATGGCAGTATATTATGTTGATCAAGACGCACTATACGTTGCGAATGACTGAGGGCGGCATCGATGTCATGTTCTCCTGGCCGAGAAGTGTGTAGCTTTTTGTCGGGTATAAGCGCTACGCTTCGAGAACCGCAACGTTTGTAGAGGATTTAGGCCGGAAATGTCTAATAAAACGCGTAGGTGAGGCTGAGAAGTCTAAAGGTAAGGCTGACTTTGGAGTTTTGGAAGAACAGTGCACAACCGCAAGCCAATAGTGTGCGTAGATTGGTGGAAATGCCGTGAGCCGTGATTAACAATGAGTTATCGTTAGTTGATGACTGATCTCAGCGCAGTTGCAATCTGCAAACAAGACGATTAGGCGGTATAACAGGGTCGGGTATAGACAGGGGCAAAGCCGTCGTTGGTACCGGGGAGGCTTCGCGGAAGCAACGTTGGGGCCAGGTGTCAGGGATCAGGTCGCTCCCCCTGGCCTGGCAGTTCTAGCAATGGCAACGACCTTGAAAATCAGCCGGTCCCTGTCAGAACGTTCGAAAGGGGGTTGATGTCACTAGCCAATCTTTAGCGTGAAGATGAGGGTCCAACTTCCCAAAGTCTTTGACCTGCAGAGTCGCGAAGATGATCAGAAGAAAAAGCAATGATGAATTGATTGTATTGAGAGGGACTGTACGTATACTATACTGTACGTAATAGCCTTGAAGGTGATGCGGCAATCATTCGTGTCGGCCCATTCGAAAGCATTGGTAAGGATCAGGGTCCTATGTCGATCTATGCTCAGCTCAACTATTGACTGCGAGAAAAAAGAAACATTTTGCGGAGGTAATATTGGATGGACCACTCGACCACAGGTCGTGTTTTGGTGATGGTTCAAGAGGGTGAGTCGAGTCAAGTCAACCAGTTAATAGCCCATCGTTGTTGTGGGAGCAAAAAGTCCGAGCGAGAAGGAAGTGAAAGTGAGGCTTAAGTCGATAACTTAGTGGAGGAGTTGCAAGGCAGGCGCCAGGAGGTGCCTGCCATTGATTGATTCAAATGACTAGCACTAGCAAACTTGCTGGTGAGATTTGACAGAAGGTGTAGGCCCGCGCGCACTTTCCATTCGTGCTTGAAATTTGACAAAGACATTTACAGAATCTAGAAGCCCCTCCTTGAGTGCTTCCCCCGTCCTTTCGTCATGGACCCTGCATTTCAGGAGATGGATAGAGATCTGTGTCAATGAATTGATGGCAAAACATCAACGCCAGACGCCACATCGTGCGGTTTACCCTTCTCTGTGGAGGATTGCAAGGTATCCGATTCAAAGCCATATTCGAAACGCCAGATCGAGAACAACTATTGCTACAATGGCGTCGCCTCAAACAACAGTACTGTCAGTATGGAAGTCGAACGATTCGCAGAAGGAGTTCTAAATGCACCCAATGCACTCACAGTTCAGATCACTATGGGGTGATCATGTTAGGCTTGATTGCTTCTGTCGCACCCTAGCGAGAACCCTGATTTTCTTGTTTCTTTTCTTCTTACTTTTCTTTTCCCGCCAAAAGGATCAGCAGCTAGCGGATGACGAAAGCATACAGAAAAGGCAGATCGAATTTTGCGAGAGGCTACGCCGTGAGCTGAGCTGGGGAACCAAACCCAGCCCCTTCAGTCTTCAGCACGGTGACGAAGTGAGACCGAGTTCCTGGGAAATAACATAGCTCTAGAAGAACAGAATAAAGGGGCGCAACGTCTACCAGCGCTTGTCCTACGCCATCGTGGGACTAAGAGGGCGCCGTCTTACTCAACTTGTGCGCCAAGTGGCAGACTAATTTGGAGCCGGCTCTCGAGGTGAAGCAATCCGGGTGCGTTTGGTGGAATCTAGACGTTCGACGGCGCGGATGGAGTCACGAGGTGTGAATGACGATCCAGGTTGGGTAGAAAGATGGGGAAATCTTGGAGAGCCAGATATTTACGGATACTGAGTTTGCTTGCCGACGGGAATGTCCAATACAATACGATAATTGGTCTGGAGTAGTCACTGCCTACCTAGGTATATTTACTGTCACTGGGTCATCATACGGCGCGAATAAAACCAGCAACTGGCCAGAGCGCCTGTTTACGGCGAGAATATGGAGTAGGTTGTCAGATCAATTGTTTGGTCGTTTTAGGGCATGTCATCAAAAGCAGGGTCCAGCCCAGGCTTTCTCACTTATTGCGTGGCCCAAGCTGTGCTATCAGCGTATTCCGTTCGCGGGGAGTCGGTGACAGCAGTAGCTTAGATCTCGCTGAGAGGGTCTCGTGGCTCCAGAACGAAACACTTTCGTTGACGATCCAAAGGGGGATTGAGATAGCTCCACGTCGTTACTGTACGGCAATTGCTGAGTCGGTAGGCAAGCTAGACGATCCATAGCTCCGTCGCGGTGCTGAAGCGAGACGCAGGAGAATGCATTGGCTCGCACATGTTGCATATCGCCTGCAGACCTGCTCAGGAACAGCAAACTAGGGCTCGACTAAGTCTGCTAGAGGAGGCACAAGACAGCATCAGAAACCGCAATCCCAAGGGATAGTTCTTGAGCTATTTCCCGTGTCAGCGCCTTTTGCGCCGCTGCCATTGAAACTGAATTGCCCCCTTTGCCGAGAGTTTCGAAGCAGCCTGTCACTCTGTCTGGTATTATCGTAACCTACCCGGCACTGGAAGTGATCAACATGGCTTCCCAGACTTTTCGGGTCTCTGACGATGATGACTGACGATATTTCGCGTAGAGATACACTTAGCATGAATGATAGGCCTCCAACAAGGTTGGGATCGTGACCAAAGAGTTTATGGCTTTGATTCGGGTTCGGGATAATGTCATATGTGTTTCGTTATTATTTTATGGCTAATAATCATGCAGTATTCGCAGCCGTGTATGTAGGTAGACTGGGAAGAAATGCATGTTACTTGACTGCGACACGGTGGCATCCAATCCGAGAAGTCATCACTCTAGACTAGAAAATGAAGCTGGTAATAGTTCGTGTGATGAATGCTCTGGGCTTCCTCTGACTCGGGACCACTCCGTCATGAAGAAAATCGTTCCGTGATGTGGGATTCCTGCATCATGGTTTGTACTGTAGTCTTGTACTAAGACTCCTCTCCTCTTTTCTCCGAGCTCAGCCATTCCACTGACGAGTTCGACACAACGCGACACAATACGATATGCACAGACGATGCAATGCAGGAGGGAGGAGAGAGAACTTGTGGTGTGGGACCGAGGCCGTTGATATCTAACGTTACCTCATTCGACAGTAGCTGGGTGGAAGTTTGTTCAAGGTTATCGGATTTTTACTTTGCGACAAAAAGTTACAGTTTTATTTTTATTTTTTATTATTTTTTATTTTTATCATGGATGTTTATTTCATAGCGCTATCTGGCCAGGGTAGGATACGAACCAGCGTTGAGTATGATGCTAGATGATGTGATGACTCTAATTGAATCCAAGAGATACGGTATTCGTACACGCAGTTTCATCTAAATTTCTCCCTTGGTGATTGATGGTCTTGATGTCACGAGGGCTGTCTAAGTACCTAGGTAACAAATACACCCCGGCTTGACCACCGCCTAGGTATTACTCGAGTTAGAATTCACCACATCCATTGGCAAGGGGTCCATTTGTCCTCTTAGACGTCAAAAGATTCTTTGGGACCTTGCTAAAAGTCAAGCTCACCTGCCGGATCACCGGGCCCTTGACATCAGTTCAGAAGCATTTTTAGCTGCCCAGACAACAGGGGATACGAACAGTTAGCCTTTAGCTCAGATGTTCTCTCTCGTTCAGTCGAGAGGCCCCCAAGCCCCTGGTAAGAGAGAGAAAAAAGAACCCGACTCCACTATTCTCTCCGGTAGGTACCTTGGGCATGGCATGTAAAGTCAGTTGATGGAGTTTGGAGGTTAGGTTGAAGACTGAAGCCCCGCTGAGACCGGGCACAATATGTCCCGTATGTACTTCCAGCACAGCGCCACTCGTATATTCCCCCTTCTCGCCTCTCACTCTTTTACTGTACTCTCCTTCCGTGACTGATTGTGATTGTTACCTTGAGAGGTCTTCGCCCCCTGCTCAGTTGGACTAGGGACCTAAGCTTGGATTTCCATGGGGGCGTGGGGTTATCTTCCCGCCGACCTTGCCCTGGCCTGGCACGGCACCCTCAACACCAAAACCCACTCCGACCCGTACGCTATCTCCTCCACCCCCTGGAACTTGGAACTCCCACTTGGGACAGACCGGGGCCCCCTGAACCGACAAAAGAGAGACGTCCCCACTTCACTGACGAAAGACGTGGGTGTGGTGTGGCCACCAGGCCCAGGAACCGAGAGAAGAGAGTCCCGTCTAGAGACCCAAACTAGAGTCACTACCGTACTGCACCGTCCATACATGGAAGGGACCGACTGGGTTAAGGTGATAATACCACCGCATTCCCCAGACGTCTTGTTCCCATCTCTTCTTCCTCGACCTTTGACTCGACTGGACCTTTTACCCTTGGTTTATCATTTACTTGCTCTCTTCTCATTGTTGATGTTAGTGTGCTTGGGTTCGGTTTACGGTCTTCACATTTCACGTATCGCTTCTACTATTGCTTTTGGACAGCACATTCGACGAATCCTCCGACACAGCCGTATAATTCGTCATCACCTAATTTGATACCGAGCTATCTCTCTCTCTCTCACTGCCCCGAGCACGACACTCCAAGTCACCCCTGCTTCTCCGTCTCAACCACTTCATTCCATCAACTCTTGGTCAGCTCGGAAAGTCGACGAATGACCTGACTCACAAGTCACAACCGGAGGACGATACATCAACCGACGAACGCGAAGATTAATTGCGATTGGCCAATTGACGAACTGAACTGGATTAGATTGGATTCAACAAGGTAAGCTACAGGAAAAGAAAGCAACAAGTAGAAGTTGCAGATGAAAAGCAATTGTCTATTACACCACACCGTTGTCCCGTTTCACCATCTTTTTTTCTTTCCCCACATTACAGTTGGTTGGGTACGCAGGTACCGTATGTTGTCCGCAGCAAGGCACAGGCAGGCAAGCAAGCATCCATCAATAGGTGCATCATCGCAAGCTATGGCTATATACCTATCTATGCACATGGGCGGATCGTGCCGCATGCACGCTTCAGGCGACATGAGCGGGTTTGCGTCTTTGTCCGCCTGGCTTGACCTGATCTGACATGATACGAGGAGAGACGAGAGGAAAGACGGTATTGTTGTATGATATATGACAAACATCCATTACCAAGACTGTTAGATGGAGAGCTAGGGGACACGCAGCAGTTGATGGTGCAGTCCAGGCCATCACTTTCTAACAGTTTATGGGGGCTCCATTGCTTTTGGAGGGCTCGGTCCAGTGGTTCCCTTCTGCAATGGAGTTCCATCCCGTCCCGTCCATAGGACCTGGGCTCTCTCCACACTCAACGTTCCCGTCTTGTCCGCCCTAAGCCCCTCCAACGTCTCCTTCCCTCCTACGCCTTGCAGCGGAGCAGGTCCCCCCCTGCGATCTTGAACATTCCTTGACAACTCGTCCAGCCCGCTTCATTCAGTCTCCCTTCATTCCATTTCTGTTCTTTCCCACAACAATCAACTCAATCCCCTCCCAGGTGACTTACATGACTTGACCGACTGACATTCTTCCTCTTTTTCCCAGCCAACCGATTTCCCTTCCCTCGATTTCTTGTTGCTGCGGTGCGATTCCATCGACTTTGACCCGGACATCATCACGACTTACACCATTGATTGGAATCGACATCGACATCAAAGCAAACCAACTTTCAACCTGCACGCATTTCTCTTGGATATTCAGATACGAATTGATTACATAAAAAGCCAGGAACTCGAAAAGAACGGATAGAAAAGAGTCGGATCAGTCCTCGGTTCGAGTGGTCGCGCAAACCAGCCGGTCGAAGCGTCCCTCGATGATCTGAACGTCGACATCGATTGTCAGCGGCAATCGCACGCAATGCTGAGAAACCAACCAATGCGAGCCAGTCTCCAGGTGGCCCCTCTATCTATCGCCAAATCTCGAACCGATTCATCTGGAGATGCTTCATCGACCTTGGAGAACGACACCAGCCTCTACTCACAATCACAAATGACACCACCCGCTACTCCCAATGGCTCGCAGGAGGACCTTTCACCCGCTCCTTCACCTCAGTATACTCCTCCTCCGGTCTTTCACAACTTCCTGCGAGCCTTTTATCCTTTTAACCCAAGCTATGTTATGACCGACTCAAGTGTGACGTTGCCTCTTAACGAGGGCGATGTTGTGTTAGTGCACTCTATCCATACCAATGGATGGGCTGATGGTACATTACTTATCTCTGGTGCCCGAGGATGGCTACCGACCAACTATTGCGAGGCCTACGAGCCTGATGATATGTGCAACCTGCTGAAGGCTCTTTTGAACTTTTGGGATCTGCTTAGAAGCACATCCGTCAATGATAAGGAGATCTTTGGTAACCAGGAGTTTATGAAGGGCATCATTGCAGGTGTTCGATTCTTGTTGGTAAGCTCAATCAATATCCAACTCATTAATCTAGTCTTCTAACACGATACTCAGGAACGAACAAACTGCCTCAACAGAGAGTCCCTATTCATTCAAAGGAGCGATAGCTTGCGCAAGTACCGCAAGTCTCTTCTGTCAGAGCTCTCATCACTAGTCAAGACTGCTAAGCGTTTACAAGAAACACAGCGTCTCGAAATCACTCCCGTGGAAGATGTAAACGACATAATCGACGAGATGATTCTTAAAGCTTTTAGAATTGTAACAAAGGGTGTTCGTTTCTTGGACGTTCTTGAGGAGGATCGGAGGGCACGTGCACCTGCAGCCGTTACTGTTATGGATACAGTTCTCGAAGAATCATGCGTGCCTCCAACACCACCAGCTGATCAATCAACTTTCGATGAACAAAGCCAACGAAGCCCCATTGACACTGATTCTCAGGCTGCCGCTAGTGTCGCTGCTTCTGAGTCGAGCGAGACCACCCAAACCTCGACTTCTATTTTCACGAAACGACTATCATCACTCAGCTCTCGTACTGGCCCGAGCTCGCATAGATTATCTCAAGGAAGCCTTGCCCAAGCACACCGCCTGTCTGCCACCATCTCTCATAGAGTCTCTCTCGCTGGGCCTTCATCAGTGTCGCGAGCTCATCACCTTGTCACTGAACGTCTCAACCGCAGCCACGATACTTTCCTGTCCCACCTGGGTTCTTTCATCGGTCGCCTGCATCTCCAATCCCAGTCGCGCCCCGAACTAGCTTCTGCTATCCGTCAGTCTGCACTATCTGGTGGGGAATTACTTGCAGTAGTTGACGGGGTCTATGACCACATTAACTCAAGCTCAGAGGCTCTTGCCCGAGCTCGGTCCACTATGTTTGCACGAATCCAAGATCTCGTCTTTTCTGGCCGCGATACCCTTGTCAGTGCGACCTCTGAAGATGCCGATTTGATTATGCCCCACGACAACACAATGCTTCTTGCGTCCGCTACAGGCTGCGTTCGAGCCGCTGGCGACTGTGTTGCCAAGGCAAAGTCAGCCATCGAACGCATCGGCGATTTTGAATTCGAGCTTGAGACTAGCAGCCTTGGTATTGACCTGAGTATTTTGGACATTGACTCGGAGGAGCGAGCTAGAACACCGTCCGTTTCTGAGCCCAATGTACCTGATACTGCCAGCATCGCCGGCTCGAACCGAACTTCAAACTCGTCAAACCCAGCCTCACGACGCCTCACTATTGTCGCAATTGACAAGCCCCTCCCTGAGGTCCCCCAGGTGACGACACCTACTGATGAACAGACCATTCATCAATCACCTAGCTCCTCTCGACGCTCTTCAGTCGTAGATGACAATGTCTCGAGCGTTGCATCCTCTATTTCCTCACTCCGACCCTCGCTTCCTCCTCTCCCCAAGCTTTCTACCGCTATTCTGGCAAACGAGGAATACAGTCCTGTCGATAACCATGACAGCGACTTCAACTCGTCTTCTCGCTTTGACAGTATGGTTGCGTCCAGTGCTGGCAGCAGTGCCACTTACCTTAGCCGCGACTCTGAAGTTAGCATTGTCTCGCAGTCATCAACTCGAGCCACTACGCCTGACCACACTCTTGCTCCTCAGAAGCAGCCCTCCCTGTCAAACCTAAGCAATGGCGGAAGTTCGTCGCAAATGGAGGAAGTCGACGTCGAGTCGAGGCTTATGGAGAAGACATTTGCTCACGAACTCATGTTTAACAAGGAGGGTCAGGTCACTGGTGGCTCACTGCCAGCTCTTGTCGAGCGTCTGACCACTCACGAATCTACCCCTGATGCCATGTTCGTTTCTACCTTCTACCTCACCTTCCGCCTTTTCTGTACACCAGTCCGATTTGCTGAGGCGCTTATTGAACGGTACGACTATGTTAACGACTCCCCTCATGTGGCTGGACCTGTCCGCTTGAGAGTATACAATGCTTTCAAGGGCTGGCTCGAATCCCATTGGAGGGACGAGACCGACCGCAATGCTCTCGATTTGATCATGCCGTTTGCCGAATTTAAGCTGGCTTCCTCACTGCCTTCTGCTGGAAGACGTCTTTTTGAGCTCGCTCAGCGCGTCTCTGGTGAGGGTTCTTTGGTGCCTCGACTTGTCTCGTCCATGGGCAAGACCAACACCTCTGTTGCTTCATACGTCCCCGCTGACACACCATTGCCTATCCCTGCTATCACCAAGGGTCAGCTCGCCTTGCTCACTTCTTTTAAGATGGGCAACGCTCAGCCTAGTATTCTCGATTTCGACGCTCTCGAGCTGGCTCGGCAATTGACTATCAAGCAAATGAACATCTTCTCTTCTATCCTTCCAGAGGAGCTCTTGGCCTCCCAGTGGATGAAGAATGGTGGAGTCGATGCTCCTAACGTCAAGGCCATGTCGTCTCTGTCCACTGATCTGTCAAACCTCGTCGCCGAGACCATTCTTCAGCAGCAAGAGGTTAAGAAGCGGGCGCAGGTCATCAAGCAATGGATTAAGATCGCACACCAGTGTCTCGAGCTCCACAACTACGATGGGCTTATGGCCATCATTTGTAGCCTCAACAGCAGCACCATCAGCCGTCTCCGGAAGACTTGGGACGCCATTTCCACAAAGCGAAAGGACATGCTCCAAAGCCTCCAAGATCTCGTTGAGCCTTCCCAGAACAATAAGGTCCTGCGAACCAGACTTCACGATCACGTCCCTCCCTGCTTGCCCTTCCTTGGAATGTACCTGACCGATCTGACATTTGTCGACATTGGCAACCCTGCTACTAAGCAGATGTGCCTCGGTCCCGAATCTGAGGAAGATGGCGCTGGTGGTATCACCGTCGTGAACTTTGACAAGCACACTCGTACAGCCAAGATCATTGGGGAGCTACAGCGGTTCCAGATCCCTTACCGACTTACCGAGGTGCCTGACATGCAGGACTGGATGTCTTCTCAAATCAGCCACCTTCGTGACAGCGAGGAGGGCAACGCCAATGTCCAAGTTACATACTATCGCAAGAGTCTCCTTCTGGAGCCTCGCGAAACTGCCAACCGACCTACCGTTGAATCATCAGCTGCTTCTATCGTTGGCGTCGGAGGTAGCCGTGCTGATCTGTTCAGCTGGATTTCTCGCGACCGGGGTACTTCAACACCTACACCTACCCACATATAAGGATTTATTGTCCTTCGTTTCGACCTATCGGACTACCACAATTTACCAGCACCATCACTACACGCACATATTACCTCCCATCAGTAACTACTTCATCTTTGATACCCCCCATTTTGTTTGAACTTTATCAGCAGATGGGAAACATCGTCATGTTCCTTATGACCTTTATATCCATCAGCACAACGGCGTTATCTACATTTGGGTCTCACATTTATGCTTTACGGTATTCACATCAGTTCCCGCGGGTGGAACTAGATCGGGAATTTTATCACGAAACGCGAACACTCAGTCCTTCAAGACTTGGAGCAACTATCAAGTTTGAATTCAAACGCCGCGACCATTTTTTGGCCTTCGATAACTTTCAGGTTACAGCTTCATGACGAAACAGTTCGCATTTATACCTTTCACTTCTTAACCTTCTTTCACTTCCTTTTTTTTGCATCCCTGTATTATTCTCTTCGGGCGAAGAACGGACAGGGCATGGAAAACCAAAAACTTTTACGGCATAGGTGCATTCGGAAACGGCCAGCAACGATGGAAAGGATTCGTGGGCTGCCTATTGATTTTCGGGTTCTTTTTAATGTATTCTCAATGACGGAGGATCGAAACTGTTTGTCTCGCCTATGCGAGAACGAGTAGATTTGATTCTTATTGTATGATCAAGGATGGCTTGCCGCCTATGTTTCTTTTTTAAACGTTGTTGTACTTCTGGGAAAGGAGTCTGGTGAAACAGGGCAGGAGGTGGACGGAAAAGAAAGACAAAAAGGATGTATTCTGCAATAGAATAGGAAGAGCAAAAAGAAGAATGAGGATTCATTGTCCCTGAAACCATTTCCCTGCAAACGTGACTTTATTGCTAATGCATTTATGCACACGGAAACCCAGTGGCAGAAATAGGCTCCGTATAGCTATGGATCGTGTATGGCGTGAATCATCGTGATTGCCGCTATAGAATAGCTTAATAAAGAACTAGCTGCCCAATGCCCTTGTATCATAGATTCCCAAGGATAATTATGAGATCTCATAAGTCTCATACAATGCCATAAACCGTCAAAAGCCAATGCCTGCCTCCTGTAGTTAGCTATAATATGGCTTGTTCGTATGACCATATGCACCATCAAAACGCCCAAAATGATGAATATTAATTTAAGTTTGCTTATATATATAT
>JAPHDB010000317.1:0-40774 GCA_030772735.1 Fusarium sp. MBC 181 | reverse complement strand
TCCCCGCTGTTGTATGTTCTTGCATTTTTGAACCCCGACCAATCACAGGCCCTGGCTTGGTACAGCGGCGCAATGCCATCAAATAACTTGCACGACCGAGCGTGGTACGAGCTGCTTTGAATTTTTGTTCCAAACGCCATAAGCTGAAGCCTTTAATGTATATACGGCCGTAGTTCTCGGGGTGGCCGGCTTGAATTTAGCAGCAACATCGTATCCGCACATGTTATGCACCTCTCTCGACCATCGATTGCATCACTTGGCGCCAAGATCTTCACTAGCGATTGTTTCTTGTTTCCATTTTTGAGTTTACTAGTTGAACCTAAATTCCATGTTTTGCATCGTTTACTGGGCTGCCCCTGCTCGATTGACGAGTCTTCAAGATCTGGATCTTGAACTCAAATTGCGCAAGGTTGCACGTCCTGCATATGGTTTCGCTAACCAGAGTTACCCATCGAGCACTCTGACTCCGATTCTTACATGATGGCAGGGTTGTATATGTAAATATCAGAATATACTGTAATCAAGTCGGGGGTATGACTATAAAATCTTTACTTCGCTAGTGGTCGATAGGGTAAAAGAGCTTGTTTAATGGTATTCGTATTGTTGCTTTAACTGAACAGACTGAACTATGCAAACCAAGGCCGTCATGCAATGCGCCAAAATCAAATCACGCTATCAAAATGTTCATTACAGTCGCGAAGATGTTTGTCCAAGACCCAGATCCTTAATGATGATATCAGCCGCCTTCTCACCAATAGTAATAGCCGTGTTGTTTGTGTTGGCGCCGACGTTCTCAGGTGCAATACTCAAGTCGGCCAACTTGAGAGCCTTGGTGCCATAGACGTTAAGGCGCTCATCAACAACACCGTTCTCCTCACGAGGAGCCATCCTGCATGTGGCAATGGAGTGCCATGTTGTGCCGACGTTGTTTCGGACCCATTGCTCAATGGCCTTGTCATCCTCGGCGGAGTACTCGATATCCTTAACGTCGGTCAGGGCTTCGGTGATATCGGCTGAGGCAGCCTTGGAGCCCTCGGGCCATTGTGGGTGGCCAGGTGCGATCTCGCCACGGTACATCTTGGTTCGGCGCATGATCTCACGCATCTTCTTGTAGGCCCAAACTTGCTTCTTCAAGTCGATATCGTGCTCATCGCTAAGGAAACCGACGTCGAAGTCCAGAGGATCACCCTGCTCGGGGCCGGTAATGTGGATGTGGCCTCGAGAGTAAGGGTAGGCGGTGTAGTTACCGACAGTGACATATTGCTCCTCAGGGACGGTTGAAGGATCTCCAAGGAAGCTGGGAGCCAGTCAGCTGTGTTAATCAAAGAAAGGTGTAAAGGAAACTTACCAAGAAACAAGACCCATAAGCATCATAGGTCGGTTAGGAGCATCCTTAAAGTCCTTGTCCCACTTCTTGCGGAACTCAGGTCCCAGGGCAGTGACATCTTCTTCCGTAGGTCGGAACTTGGAGGAGATATCAATCGAGTTCCAGCCAAGGACAGGATCTTTAGAGTCGATCAATTCCTGACGCTTGTGAGGGTTGCGAAGGACGCGGTCGATAGTCTCGTGTGGTTGGAGATTGGTCTTGAAAGGGTAAAGAATAAGCTGGTGGTCCTGGTACTCGTGGCCAACACCGGGCAGCTCAAGCTTGACTTCAACACCGGCCTTCTTGAGAACCTCAGGGCTACCGATACCAGATCTCTCAAGAACGGGAGGTGTACCGAGGGCACCACATGAGACGATAACTTGCTTGCGAGCCTTGACAGTCAACTTGGGGTGTTGAGTTGGGCCTATTTGTGCTTGGAAGGCAGGGTTGGGAGTGTATTCAACACCAACCGCACGCTTCTCATCGTCAAGAATAACGCGTACAACCTTGGACTCCACTAGAATGTGGAGGTTGGGATACTTGGTATCACCAATCTTGTCGTGGAGATAAGCATGGGCGGTATCCTGTCGGCGACCCTCCTTGGAGACATATTTCAGCCACCTTTCGACACCGTTGTTGGCATCAAGGGTTTGAAGATCCTTGATCTCAGGCCAACCGACTTCTGCGCAGCCGTTAATAAAATCGCTTTCGGAACCCTTGGAGCGGTAAGTGCCGTCTGAGACATGGACGGGGCCTTCGTATCCGTGATGTTCAGGGTTACCAGGTCCGTGGTATGTCTCAAGCTTGGGCCAGTTAGCCGAATATTCAACGCCTCACTAGAATGTTGGGAGCTTACCTTCTTCATATAAGGGAAAATCTCGTCTGCAGTCCATCCAGGTGTCTTCCAAGAGTCAAAGTCTGATCGTTGAGCACGAGTGTACATCATAAAGTTGATCGACGAGCCACCACCCAGCGTTCCACCGCAGGGAACGATGGACTCGCGTCCATTCAGGTGTTCTGACTTGTTGCCCTTGTAGAACAATGTGGTGGTGGATGTGGGTAGTAGATGGTCAAGGTAGAACACAGGATTCTCAATATTCTGGACTCCACGGTTGTCTTGGCCTCCTTCAATGAGAAGGATAGACAGATTGGGATCGGCCTCCGCTAAACGGCCGGCAACAACGCATGCTGCCGTTCCACCTATAGTTCACCTGAGTTAGCATTGTGGCTTGAAGCAATAGCCGGCGATGAAGGCAATAAGCGTTAATTACCTCCGGCAATAATAACGTCGACTTCGCTGATGTCGCTAGCGAGCTTAGTATACAAACCCATGGTGACTGACTGGGCTAGGTTAAACGCTTGAAGATCTTTACGGAAAACGGAAGGGAAAAGAGGATACTGGAGCGACTCGCGTTTGAAGAGTCAGAATGAGGAAAGAGAGAGTCTCCTAAGAGTGAGGGGGCAAGTTATATATTGGCAAAGTCTATATGCACGACGGCCGTTTTTAGCAACGGGCTCGTCGCCTTGCAGGTTGTTGAAGACATCGATGGGGCAACCCGTTGGTTGAATCTGGACCCTGAAATCCAATACATGATCCTTACTCGACATAGAGCGTTTCATCCAGGGCTGTGCTGTGCTGGTCAAACGCCGATCCCGTCGGGGTAGGCTGCAATGAGCTGGGGAATGACCCTATTTTCAATCTGTTGGTAAGCTCGAGGCGAGTCTGTTCTCCATAGCGGCTAGCTGCATCCAGTCTGGTCACCAAGAGAAAGCCGTTCCGGCATCGGTCCGCGGTCAATGCTAAGCAGCAACTGGCTGGAGAAGGTCCTAAAGCTCAGGCTAACTCCACTGACTGTGCACCTTGACGAACCTTGGCAATTGGCCTTATGGAATACGTATAGACAAACCAGGCCTGGTCTGGACGCTGGCTGGCTGGCAGGACAGGGCTGTTTACATGGTGCCCTGCTGTCTCACTTCCTTGTAGAACACGGTGATGCCCAAAAGTATTGCCGCGTTGTAACGGTATTGCGCATATGCAGGTGCAGCTAGTCCATACGTAGATACGATGTATCACTTCCTCGGCTTGTCCATACCTCGGGTGCTCGGCATAAGATTGAGGGCGGCATATTGACAGCACTGCTTGGCTGCAGAATTCCTTTTTTATCTGGGTAACTGATAATTGCCAATGATTCAATGACGGGTTCGAGTCAGCCACTTACCCAAGTTTGCCACTGCAATCACTTTAACGGTTAACCATAGTCTATAGTCGCACAGCTAACCGCTTGTGGCTCGAGCTCGAATCCTTTAGGCCAAGCCCAGTCGCCCCCATCTTTTCACCCATGCTAGATAGAACTGGAACAACTCATTCACCGCAAAGGACCAATCTTCAGTGGGCAGGGGTTGCTGTTAGTGCGAGACCAGCATTAGTCATGCAGACTTGTGTGTTTCTGTCAAGTATGGAACCTATGCGTCCTCAAAGAATATGAACACATCAACTAGACTATTCTCAGAAAGACGATGTTACATTCCAGGTACATACGACATTAAAGGTCTCCTCATGGGGTTTTACGAGATAATGGATATGGTGGAGTAAAGTATTTAGCTAATATTTAAAGCCCCTTGCGGGCAGTATTTTTCCCGGGCGGGGCTCTGGGTCCCGGTGCAGATCACTTCGGCGAAAAATGTCTTGGTATAGACGTTAGTTCAGCTTTGGAAATTGCACTCCATGACTCTCGTGTCAATATTATTGATTAAGTACATTATCGATACGTAATGCTAAGGCTAAAAATGGTCAAGGCCACTCAGAAGGCTGTCTAAGCTCTAAGTTCTAGTGTAGTATTTATATGAAGTTCTGGGATAATTTCCCGAGACACGTTGGGTGGAACGGTCATCGTTATACCGTTTGTATCGCATCTTATCGCCTCACTTTGGCGATCCGGGTCTAGAATGGATTGTCTCCATCTTCAACACTCCTTTGTCAGCCCTTTTGTTTCAAGGATACGCGTAGGGCTCCTTCAGGTGCCGCGTTGAGGATTGAGAGCTAGCATCATCCTCGTCATGCTTGTCCATTACCTGTACGTGCGTCTGTGTCACTTTTGTGATACCGGGTCCCTGGTGAGGCTTGGTTTGTGTGTCGTTTGATTCACCCGCGTCAACGCGGACCTCGAGGTTGCGTCCTGTTGTCGAGAACATGGGACCGGCTCTGGTTGAGCCTGTCTTTCTGGACGCATGTGCTCGCACCTTGGAGCGCAACTCAGTCTCCTCGTAGCCGTCGGGGTAAGAGCTGTGGTCGCCGGTAGCGCGGACCACTCTGACAATGAGAGCGGAGATGTTCATCTCAATATGGAGCTTGAGCATGTAGACCAGGGGGTGGAATTGCACGTAACTATACCTGGTTAGATTCGGATATATGACGTTGATGAATGCACAACTTACATGAAACCGTTGCCAATTGACATGCTGCCAATGAGAATGATATCCAAGCTCATTGAAATGAAAATCATGGCAAAGTTGTAACGCATCAGAGGTTGGTACTTGGTGAGACCATTGGCAATCAGCTTGATACGGATGAGGTAGATGAAGTATCCGTGAAGCATAGCATCAATGACCAGGAACAGACCCTTCTCGATGCGATCCCAAACATAGTTGATGTCGTTCCATTTCTGAGAGATCTGAAGCTGGGCGGGGATCCAGATACAGAAGACGCTGATGTTGATCAGGCCGAGAACGATAGCTGTCATCCATCTAATCTTGACAGCATTCCTTCTGTCGACCATAAGAAGAGAAATTCGGTTGATGATGATACCACAGATGCATTGAATCTGCACCACCCATAGACAAACTGTTGTATTCTGTTAGTCGATGCTCATTCGTTTGAATTTGACGGGAGGGATCGTACGGAGCGAGAAATAAATCCAGAAGCTATACAGAATAAAGTTAGCAATCTTTCACTTGGGACTTGAGATGATGAGAAGTGACGTACCTGGGAGCGATGAAACCGCGAATAAAGCACCATGACAAAACTCCGATAATCATAGACGCTAACCACTCAGCCCAAATCATCCACACGTAAGCCCTGAAGCGCCCTGTTCGTTTGTACTGATCCCATGTTTGCTTTCCGGCCTTTTGTCCCGAGAAGATTCCAACAGCGATGGTGAAGCCCCAAATGATACTGGCGACGAGCTGATCGGTGGTGCTGGGTGCGAGAACCACGTAGTGGTCGGGCACTAGAAACCCAGCCATGGCGGAGGTTTGTGTGTGCGAGAGAAGGAGAGGACGGTCGTGTCCCGGGTATAGTGAGAAAGGTCAGAAACTAGAAGAAAGCCAAGGCAAGGACCGAGTATCTAAAATATGTTATTTAAAGAGCGAAGGATCGTGCAGGGCTATATTGAAGGGGATCCGGCAATTGGGATGCTTAAGAAGGAAAAGAAGGAGAAGGACCCCTGCCACAAGCCCCCGTGTCAAATCGGTTTCTTGCAGATATTGCTACTACTGAAAACGCACGACCTGAATCGTGAGGTTCCAGAATATCTGCTATTTTAGCGCTCGCCGGCTGAGTTTTAGACTGGTCAGTCTCTACTAAGTCAGCGACCTCCTCGGGCTTACAGCACTGAGTAAACTGCTCAGTACTACGACTGGGCAAATCACAGCCACTTGCTGTTGATATGATGGAGAGTGCCGTACCGTTAATTCGGTTGGTGGAAAGGACCGGCTTGGTGCTAAGGCTTAGCCACTGGGTCTTAGTCTCCGACTTCCCCGTACTAACGGATAGGGGCACAGTCTCTATGGATCGAATCTACAAGCCCCTGTTCGTCATAGAAGGGATTGAGTCAGTGTAGCGGCTCCAGTCGGGTTTCGACTTTGCTAGGAGCTGCAGGTAGTCCCGGTAGGACGGGGCTCCGAAGGATTCAATCGGGGCCCTAAATGCCGTACCGCCCGTGTGAAATGAGAAAAAGCAACTCCAGATGCGCGTAGAACACGCAAGCTTGGGGCACTGGTCGCTGGTCCCTGTGGTTTAGGTAGGTATACTGCTGGGGCTCCAGTAGTTTGTTGCTCCGCTTCAACATTATCTTGTTTTTTTCCAATCTGGGAGTGGAACTTTTTGATGATCATATGGAGAATTTTGATCTCCTTTTTCACAGATCGACCCGAGTTACATCGGGCCTTAATCTACCGTCCAGTTTTCTCTTCTCTCACTCGGGAGGCCGCTTTGCCATGTCGCATGTCTTCTTTTTTTCGCATCTTGCAATCAAATCTCTCTTCTTTTTTCGTTAAACGGAGATTATCTTCCCCATAAAGATGCATCCCTGTCAAGGCAATGTTGCAAATCTGGCAGGCTTCCCTGTAGCAGATGTTTCGGGGGCAAGGGTTGGGGCTTTTTTAGCTGCAGTAGTCGCTGTGATTGCATGAAGGCTGCCGGAAGGATTCGCCTGACAGAAATCCCTGCACCGTTTTCGCCTATGACATGTGTTCCATTTTTATGGCCCCTCGTCGTTCCTCCAAGAGGCTGGGTTTCCAGAAGACGGGCCTTCGAGTCAAACTCTTCTCAAACCAGTTTAGTCATTACCGCCACCCACAAACCGGCTGAACTCAATTCCCTCACTTTTTCTCGACACCTGCTCCAAGTTGGCAAGTAAAATGTTTCTCTGTCGTCAGCCCAGCCCAAGCACTGACTCTTTGCACGTGGCTTCACCTCACGAGAACACCTTTAGCTGTTCTGTCGCGTGGCAATGTGAAGCTATATGAGATAGTTTCATGTCCGGCGTCTCAACCATTGACTGCCGACTCAGGAGGTAACAATTTCTTCTTATGCCCGGTGACCAAGACGCTGTTTCGCCCCCGCCTTGTTCCCGACTACCTTTCCAGTGGCTGGCCTGGCCAGATCTAGCCCGGCCAGAAGGATGTGAGCACTGAACTGAGTCGCTGAGACAAAGCAACGTGAGCCTCAGGATACAGGGTAGGACGTCGATCCTCAAGCCTAATTCCCGAGACTGACTCGTCATTCTATGCTTCATTGGGAAATTCGCAGCGACATGCTGAATCTTGGCCATTGGCTGACTTGAATCCCTATCCCGTTTTGCCGCCAGTAATTCGCCATCACTTGCTTTTCTTCCACCTACCCAAACTATCATTTTGCTAAATTTCCCAAGCCTTCTTGCCTCAATATTGTGACGTTCCAAATGTGATCCATCACATCCTCTTCACCGTTTTGAACTCGGTGTCTCCATTCAGCCCAACAGGGCGACTGAGATTAAGCATAAGCTTTCATTCCACAACGCCGACGATCACCGCTGCATAATTGCCTCCGGGGGGCTTTCCGGATGGGTCTCTAAAAGCCTAGACGCGGGACATCAGAGCGCCAAAAAATACTCGAATATGTCTCAGCGCTTCTTGACCTTGAATGTCTCGGTACTTATTGTCAACCGTCAGGATGTCAGGAGCATCGGCCGCCTCAAACACAAAGACAAAATAACGGAGTCAGTTTATACCGGCTTAGACCGACACTCAGACCACTTAATTTTCGCAGCTTAAGCCCCAGAGGACATTTCTTCCGTTACCCACTTGTCAGCGTCTCAATTAAAATGGGAGCTTTTCCCCCAACCGAAATAATGATGTCTGGCTGTATAGTTATTGAGTAATCTGTGTTCAGTTTCAGAGTTTGGGCAGAAAGTCTCATCCGTTGGCTGGTGCGGGTCGTTCTGACTCGGAATTTCCGAACAAGCGCCGGAACCAATAATCCCGGAGCGGGAGACGAATAAGGCAAAAAAAAAAAAAAGAAAAGAAGATAATCAAGGGATGTTCAACCAAAGCCATCTAAGTTTCTTGCTATAGGTTCTTGGTCCATTTCTACAGGGCACGGACTGGACCCTGAAGGGTTGAAACTCCTGGGGCTAAAATCAGCATTATAATGATGGGAGCAGGTGAGCCAAAAGATGAAGGAAAACAATAACGTAGCATCAAGCTGCCAAGTAGCGGACCAGTAATGATAGAAGGAGAGCGTCATCACCATACAACTGGTATTGAAACCTTCCGATAGGTGACAGTCTGCAACGAAGAAATAGAGATCACTTCACATGGCAGAACTGTCAAAACTACCCTATAAGTTGATATCAGAGCGTTTGAATTAGCCGCATCGACCATCAATCTTCCAGACCCTCATCGATAGTGGGCTGAGTGACGATGCGAATGTTGATCAACACACATCCTGGTGACTATCATTTGTGTTTCTCCGACGTTTCCTTCCTGTGATCTTTGGCATGACTCATTTGTAATGTCAACGAGGAACGGGTCCCCATCTTAGTTAGGGACAGAATGGGTCTTCCCCATCCGGCAACTTCCATCGTGCACGTCTTTGCAGTGGTAAAGCTTCGATCGCATGAAGAACATTGGGCCGTATATCCGTCTGGGTAACACTAATGCAGGTTCAGGCCGTGGATCCAGTTTACTACTACTTGTTGGCCTCAACATAGTGCGATAGCTGACGATCTCCATACCGTTCTAAACATGGTTAGGTGACGGCTTGGATTGTTTCATTAAGGCGTGACATTGTCTGGTAACAAATTCCCGAAAGTTCTACTCCGTATTAGGCTAAGAGCCGTAGATTGTCAAAGCACAGACAGAGATGTCATACAAACCAATCTCTTTCATAACCACCAGAAGCCGTCTGTAAGTCCGATTACCCGTATGTATAGTAATCATGTAAAAACTGTCATTGGATGAAGTCTAAAGGACGATCTGAGGTACTTTCTCCAATTTTTCGTGTAAACCCAGCACGGCTAATAGCACTGGAGGAATCCAATGCCGTTTGTGTTGGTTGAAGTGGCTTCTGGAAAGGGGAAGGATATGGAGAAATGATACGGAGAATCGTTAGAGTGTAGCAAGTGCCGAGACTAGCATCAACCAAGCTCTATTGTGGGGGCCCGAGCAAATCAAAGAAATGGACATGTTGTATCAACAATTCAAAAGTTCCGTGTTTAAGCGTTGGTTGCAGGGATCCCCGAAGCACTCGTAATACCTATAACTCTGACCGTCTACAGAACAATGCCCCTGCAAGGCTAAAAAAGAGCAATCTTAATTGCGGCAAGTGATAGGCTTTGTTGTGGATTTGGTTATGTTTCAATCCCATCCACCAAGACGCATTTTCGAATATCACCAACAAGAAACCCCAAGGAAGTTGAATTGTTGAAAGGATGAAAGACCCTGTAGCCTGCCGGCGAGCCCTGGCCATGGAGATGCCGCTCCGGATACGTGAATGATTGGATCTGACCGCCACGAGCTGCATAAAGCCTTGTCGTATTTCGTCGATCCGTGCATACCCTGGTCCCTAACCATGGGCCTCAAGCTATCAAAAGAATTGGCCCCTAAAAGCATATGAGACGAAATAATTTGGTCACTTCATATCAGCTTAGACTAGCACTTACGCTACTTTATTATGGCAACCTAAGCCTTACAGGACAATTCTCCTGTTGCCTACCTGGTAGGGCTGGCCCAGCATCTCGATGAGTTTACATATAGTTGACACGCGCACCTTCTTTATCACATGATAAGTGTATGCAACTCTATTGGTATTGGATCAGACTCAACGAACACTACTGCGTGAGATTTCTCGTTCACGGGCCTTGAACACTGTGCTGAAGCTTTCCGGTGCGACGATGCTCGATACATACACCATTGAATTCGGGAATTTGTTGTAGGAGTCGGTTTTCATCAAGGTGTCTTAGTCAAAAACAACTTTGCGAGTTAGTAAAGAGATCATCATGATGAAGGATGATAAACGGTGCCTTGAGTGTGCAGTTTTCCCATGACCAACGAGATGCTCATGTTGGTTCTGTGCAACTGGAGCAGTATTCGGCTTCTCAGTGATTTCGCTCCTTTGTATTTTTATCTGTCCTTGCAAGGAACAGCACCATCAGGGGAGAAGGTTATCTGATAGCTCGCGATGAGTACAGCGTACAGGATGTCACCGATAAGGATGGAACGAACCAAGTCGGGTTTTAGAGGCATGACTGATAAGATCAAAGTGACAGCGTGATGCCTTGGTGTTGAGATTGGTGTGTTACTATATGTTTGAAGTTCCAATTATTGAGGCGGGGGAGTGATGATTAAATTATTGGGAAATGTTGGCATGATATGGCATTCGGACGTGCTAATTGAGCTTTCGGGCCCGATAGTATTAGGCCAGGCAAGATTATTGACTGCCCAGTGCACTTTTGATGATCGATTGATTCTGTCAAGATCTCAGCTCGAAAACGTCAATAGTTTATGATGGACTTAGAGCTACGCGCAATTGAACCTTTGTATCGCATTGAATCCGACTACATATAACCTAGTAAAGAACGAATATTAGTTTCCCATAATACCAAGTATCTCTCATTATTAGCACCTGTGTGGAACCTGGCACCCTAGTCAGGTTGTTCAAAGTATAATCCGCACTCAAAGGAAGGGCTACCGCTCAAGCATGCGACACCATCCTGATGGTTTCCGCCTGCCTATCTTCGTGTGTAGATCAGATATGGCCCATCTACATATAGTATTCCATGTCTCTAGAACAGTCCGAACCAAACGAGTGTCTCCTGACAGGTGACTCTGGAGTCTCTGAACGGCCACGCGCTTTCTTCTCCTCTTCCTTCTGTTTCGCTTTCTGCTCAGTCTCGTACCTGTCGCGGATTCCATAGTAGGTAAAGATCTCGGGTGCATCGTTAGGTATGTTCTTTTTGTCGTACATGAAAACCATATGACGACTGATCTTGAGTATCAAGTGATTGTCATCGATGAAGTGGACTGGCACCTTCACGCCATGGGGACCGTTATTAATGTCGCCTTGAAGGTGGTGGAACCCGGCGGAGAAGTAGCTTGGCGGGGCAAATGCGTCCAAGTTGCAGACGTTGTTCATGCGGATGTCAATATAGCCGTCGACAGGCATTAAAGGGTCCTCAGAGTCATCGTTGTCGAAGAAATCAATCTTGTTCCCAAAAGGATCAAGTGGTCCAGGGACGTGCTTAACGTGATCGGTAGAATGCAGATTGAAGATGTGCCGGCCAAGACCTATCAGTCGAGGGCGTTTTTCTGTTGATGCAGCTGCTTTAGCGGCGGCTTCTTTGATTGGATTAATCTCTTTCATCACAGACTCGAGGTCTCTGTTGATTCGCGCTTGTTCCTTCTTGGATATCTTTCTCTGGCGGGGTCCATTCTTGGATTGTTTTCTGCGTTGCTGATTTCGTTGACGCTTTCGCTCGAGATACTGCGTACCCTGAGGATCGTCCATGATAGGCAGGCTTTGGGGTTAAGGTTTGGAGGAGCTTTGAAAGAATGAAGTAGATATATAATGGATAAAGCAATTGCAGTTGGGATTAATCGATTGACATCTTTGGGAAACAGGATTATAAACGCGTCTGGTGGGTTAGAAAGACAAGACAATATTCAAAACGCCTTGTGGATACCTTCTTTATGATCCTGCTTCTGTAATTGGCACAGCACAAAAAAAAGATGTAAGTTAGCAAATCAGAATAGCGAACTCAAACCATAAGCCACATCCCTTACGTTCGCAAGGCACATTGAGTGTACATTTGGAGTGATCAAAACGAATTATATTAGTAAGCTTGCACTATTTAAGCTCCACCAGACTCTCGCCAGATTTTGTTAGTGCTAAGATGGTTGAGGTTTAGTGCGGTACTTGTATGAGCAGCCAAATTAAGTGCGGAAGAAGGTACTGTCTCAAGTCTTGTAGCTAATGGACACTATCCCTTGCGAGGTACCTCCAATGTGCTTTGCGGCAATGCAAGGGATGGCGTTAGTCCTCTGCTGTTTCATATTGCTGCCTTTGCGTCGCGTCGCGTCGCGGTTCTTCTTTGCACGCGTTTGCCCGCCTAATGTGTATCGACGTCATCATGGTCAGTTGTCGTTGTCAATCTCATTCGTTCAAGAATTGCTTCTGTTGTTGGAAGAACATAAATACAAGATAGAGATGGACAACCAACGCGTGTCGTGTCGTGTCGTGTAGAAAATTGCAGTGCAGGTAAAATACTCATACTGATAGATGCCGACCCAGCCAGTCTCCATAGCTCTTCTGTAAGGCTACTCTTGTCTTCTACCTATTGAGAGCCCATCAAACAAGGATTTGCTAACACATTTGCACTTTCAACAAATCATTATAACTCCCATTCCTGTATTTTTCCTCTCTGAACGAGATCCCAAAGCCTGGAAGCATCAGGACCATGCTTCTGACTGAACTTCTCCCACCTCTCCTGCTCCTCCCTCTTCGCCTTCTTCCTCTCTCTCTTCCTCTGCTTCTTCTCTGCCCTCGCTTTCTCTTGCTGGTTCGCTCGCTCTATCGCAGCCATCTCCTTGGCATATTCAGCGCGGATTCCATAGTAGGTATAAGTCTGGGGTGCATTCTCCGGCATCTCCTGTTCCTCTCTGAAGTAAGGGAAAGGATCCATTTCGCGACACCAGACCAAGTCACGACTGATCTTAAGCATCAAGTGATTGTCATCAATGAAGTGGATGTCCGCCTTTGTGTTGGGCTTTGGGCTTGTGTCAATTCCTTTTAGCTCGCGAAACCCGGCGCAGAAGTAGCCTGGCTGTGGGAAATAGTCCAACTTGCAGATTGGGAACTGAATGAACCCAGAAGAAATGTGTGCGGCAACAGGCGCTGAAAGATCCTCAGGGAGAGCGTAGGGATTGTAAAATTCGATGTCGGTGGTAGAAAGAAACTCATTGGGGCCGTATTTGACGCAATCAGGAGAATGAAGAGTGAAGCGCTGCTTGTTGAGACTTTTTGTCTGAGGGCGTCTCTCCGTTGATGCGGCTGCTCTGGCGGCTGCTTCTTTGACCGGCTCGAAGTAAGTCTTCCTCTTCATCAAGTCGATGTCTTTGGCAAGCTGCGATTGTCGGGTGACTCGCTCTTCTTCAGCGATTTGAGCTTCTTCAGCGATTCGGGAATTTTCTTCTAGAGACACTTTTGTCTTCTGCCTTTTCTTGGGCTGCCGCTTTGTGCGTTGCTGTCGTTGACAGTATTTATAGTCTGGGCTTTGCAATTCAGCCATGATGGTGGATAATGAAGGGGGTGCATATGAGGTCTTGAACGTGGAAAGTTTTCACAGCTTTCTTTTCCTTTGTAGAAGAAGATTGATCGATTAGAAATATAAAGCTAATAAAGGATATGCCCATTTATATACCTTCTGGTCACGGGCGCGTTTGAATTACATCAAGACGCGAAACGCGACTTGTTTCTACCATGTCTCAAGGTTTCAACTTTCGCGTTATGCTCTAGTCTCTTCTTTTCTTTTCTTTTCTTTTGAACTTCATTTTAATTTAAATTGTGATATTCTGTAGATCCAGCCTGTGTCTGAACTATAAGACATTGTAGGACCAATCGCCTGAACAATCAAGCGTTCCAGGGTCCCGTATTTGCGTCTGTTTCCGGTTTGTAGAGCTGTAAATGACATCATGATATAACTTCATCCTGAATCTACCCATGATACCCTCGTAATCCTTGGCTGGCCAACCTCGTTTATTTTCACAAAACTGCTTCTTTAAGAGGTTAGATAACTGTAGCTTTAATCTGCATAACATACAAAGCTTTCGGTACAGACAGGTGAACATGTTGACGGAATGCCGACCTGTCCATGAGAAAATACCGTTGTGAGGGTTCGCAGGTCTTTCCCGGAAAGACCCCTCTGTACATACATCCTACAAACTAGCGAGACTGCAAGCTCTCGAAAACTCGTCACATATAGTAGAGAGCTGAGAGGGGTGTTATGCCCGGAATTTCCATTCATCTCTCCCAGCCACTCATTGCAAAAGCAGAACAGTACGCAAGAGGCTTGATTAACAAGGACCTCCCAAAACGCACCAATAGTCTGCGGATACCAACTCACCTAACCCATCGGCACTCCAACCTGGCTAGCTGAGATGGTGTTGGGAAGATCAGCGTTACTGTTAGCCGATGGCGCCGAGCTGAACAAACAAGCTGAGAATAGTATTCGGCGAACATCAGATCAGGTAACTACAGTCGGGGTCGAAGATCGTCAAGATAATGATGAACATGCTTTCAGAACTGAAGCCATTGTATACCGTACTTCAGACTGGTCATTGTTTCTGTACTATAGAGCAGGGGTCACAGTCATAAATCAAACCTCAACACATGGTAAGCAGTCATCGAGATGCGAGGCAAGGTATTGTTGATGACTTGTTCAGCTAGCTACTAGAACTTTCCTCGTCAAAATATCCTCTACAGTAAACGGAGAATTCCTAGCTGCCGAGTGACATTAATGACATTCAACACCTTTGTCTTTAAACTTACGTCAACTGTAACCTAGTTTCAGCTGTTTATTCACTAACACCGAGAAGGATGCATCTACCAGACTCGGAGGTTTATTGAGACCGAAGTGGTCTTGCATGTGAATACGTCGTTGGGATGGACCCTTTGAATTACAAAAGCGACGAGTGATGAGGTGATAGTAATGGGTGTGCTGCACGTCGGACCCTTGGGGGAGATGAAAAAGAGGTCCGTGAACATGTTGCGCATAGAATTTCCTAAAGAGACTACACCTTGTCATTTTTTATCGAGGCCACAGACGTAGTCCAGTTGAGCCAACAACAAACTCAAGTCAACAAACGTCTCTACGTCACGTTTAACGCTCTGATCTTCAGGTCTGTCAGACTCGGCCGAGATGACAGCCAGCGGGAGACCAATCAATGATACCGATCCAGATGATCCTTTGATCGTCGAGGGATCGAAGGTCTTGAAAGATCATCTCCCGCTTTCAAGCATGACAGAAAATACTCAAATGTACACTAACCATTGCGCATCGCTATTTTGAACGGCTCATTCTGTGCCGTTTGAACCGAGACGGATTGAGTAACCGGGTAGCTGGGAAGCAGCATTACGTCTGAGAGTGCTAAAAAGAGGCTGCTTGAGAGGTTTATAGTTCAAGGTTTCTGACCAAGTTCTCGGGACCACGGCTGCTCGGCATTTTTAGCGCCTTCCCGCTACCGGCGCCGAATTATAACCCTAAGAGACCCCTATTTTGGCTTTGGTGACGAAGGGGATCTACAAGATGGCTTTCTTTAATGGTTTAGCCAAAAGCCACTTGAATTGAAGGTTGGACCCTTTCGGAAATCACGGCTCCAGGTCAGTCAATGATAATCGTTGATTGTCAGGAACCTGCCCGTTGTCGTAGGTGGCTCCAACCGAAACCTTATGGAACGATCCGTATTAGGATGGCTAACGCTTTTAGTGGTTAATAATTGACGAAGCGTTTTCGATGTTCAATGTTCGGCGAATGTAGTTCGAAGTGGAGTAATATGTAAACGGTATAGTCAACTACGTACAAGGCTTCAGCTCTCCAGCTGTCCAGCGACCCCTAGGCTTCGTAAAGCTTAACGTAATGGTTCTCGATAGCCGTTGAGTTCAGGGACAACCGTAAAGAAAGCTGAGCCGAGGCGGTAGACTTCCACACGGTGCATGATCTGTTAAGCCTTTCTTGACGCAACCGAAACCAAAATCACCTGAAGCCACTTACGGTTCTGCTGACCATCTGATATGAAGTATGCATCTCCGGCCCCCAAGCAATATCACCTACCATGACGCACTTATCACCCTTGGGTGGGGGAGATTCAGCTCCTACACTAAGATATTGAGCCTCATCACATTCGGCTTTTTGACGTCATGTCTTCTATGCCCATCTATCTTTGCCTAGTGTGCTGTCAAATCCCTGAAAGTTTGTATGCTTGGGTCGATGGGTGTGACGAACATGGCTGAGACACCAAACATGTAAATGACGAGAATCAATGCTTCACTGACTAGGTATGAGAAACCAATCTCATCGAAGAAGCAATGATCAGCATCGATCCCAAAGATAAAAGGAAGCAATACTTCCTGATTCATAAGAGCTTCTTTCTTCCCCAGACAGACAACAACAGTCAAGATTCCAACCAGACCCTGAAATCAACTGCCTTGCCTACTCATCCTATCTATCAACCCCACCAATCATCTTTGACAAACTCGACCAACCTCCCAAGACAACAAACACTCTAAACCAACAACAATGACTCAACTCACCAAGTTTCTCATCATCCTCGCTGCCACCGGCGCCCTCAGTGCTCCGGTTCTCAACCCACGCCAGCTCGGTGGTGAAGGCCAAGCGGCGGACCCACTTATCAGCGACTTCGACAACGCTGTCGGCTACGCTGGCGAGAATGCCTTGATCCACGTTTCTCATCTCATGGGTGGTGACGCTCAGGAGCCTGATGAGCCTGGACTTAACAACGGCGGCGGCGGCGGCAGCAGCAGCGGCGGTCCTCCTCCTCCTCCTCCTCCTCCCCCAGGAGGCCGCAAGCTCAGAATGGCCAAGCGACAGCTCGACAAGCTTGCCGACGGTGTTGCTGACGTTATGAATGCTGCGGGCCTCACCGGAGAGGCCGACCTTACTGAGACCAATGGTGATGCCATCGACGGACAGCTGACCGGCGACGCAGGTCAGCTAGGAGAGCAGCTCGGAGAAGATGAAGAAACTATCGGTGAAGACGCTGGCAACCTGGTCCCCGAGAAGCTTCCCAATGCTCCCGCCGCTGGCGGCGCTCCTGGCGTGCCCGGCGTCTAAGTCTATGATCAAACTCCTCGAGGAACAATTTATGTGGATGTCTTTGGAATTGTTTTGAGGAGAGTTTGTCATTTGACAACCTTCCACAACTATCACTACTCAGGGTCTGAGAAATGGTAACAACGGGCAAGAGGTTGTGCGAGAAGGTGTCGAATCTGGGGCGAGGTATAATAGTTTGAGAGATATTGAAAGCGAAGTCAGCCATTCCTTTTAGAAGTTTTATTTAGCTAGCGCAATCCTTTAATGTCGACTACGATTTTCATACTCTTCTTCCTTGAGCCGAAAGTGACTTTGGCGATACCAGTGAGTTGAATCATGCCAACGCTACCATCCGCATCGTAATTGTAGAAAAGAGCGCACACCGAAGGTAAAGAAGCAGGTGAAGTGGTGGCTGTCTTTGGAGATAACGATACGAATACTGGCGGCTAGAAACTGCTATATAAAAACTCCGGATGACTGCAGAACGTCAATAAATATGTAAGACACACAAGAGCCAACAGGAATTGTATTGGACCCTTCAAATTTCCAGATACATCAGAGTACATATTTCCAGTCATCGTGACAGATTACACCACATCACATCAACATCGCTATCCTTGAACAACGCTCGGTATGAATAATGCTCAACTGACACCAACCATCAAAAGCTCTTTGTCATGCGCCATTCGAATCAGGGAGAAGAAGTCACGCTTCCTTCGTTGATAACTTCCTTCATCTGATCAATGAGTGTAGATAACCGAAGTCGCTGGTCATAAGGTAGATCCGAAACATCGACGTGACCAACGTCTCGAAGTCTGCCTTGTAGAAGCATGATGTTCATATCTTTCTCGGCACTGCGTAGGTTGAGCGTGCACTTGTTTATCTGTTTGTGAAGGTTTTCAAGCTTAGCAGCAGCCTCATCGTGTTTGCGTTTGGCGTCTTCCAATTGTCGCGTTTCCTCGATTTCCAGGTCCCTGATGTTATTGTATTTGGTCTCCACCTGAATGCGTTTCTTTTTGCATGCCTTCAGAGCATCACGTAGCTGCAATGGTACAACGTCTCGGCCATCCCTGATTGTTTTGCTTGTCTGATCGACTACTTCTTTGATGGCCTTGAGATTTCTACCAAGCTGCTTCCGCTGTTGCATAGAAGCTTTGAGCTTGTTCTCGAGCTGGGGGACAGCTTCAGAATCTCTGCCTCGAGATAGCAACTGGTGTTCGTCCTGAAGGGTTTGCAAGCGAGACTTGTATTCATTTACTCGACGCGCAACTGTTCTGGCATCCTGGTTGGTGGTAGCGGTAGGAACCTACGGTAACAGATTTCCGTTAGCTGGGAGCGCTCAGTTACCCAAGGTGCCTGATTTCAGCAGGCTTTGTAGCTTTCACCGGATGACGTACAGTTGACTGGCTAACTTCAGGTTGCGATACAGTTATCGTGTCGCGCAATATATCCGTAAGAGTGCCCTGAGAGGTGGAAGTCCCAGTGACCTTGCTTTGTCTCTTTGCTGGTTGTTTGGCAGTTGAGGTGTCTCTGAGTCTCTTGCGAATAGCGTTGTGGGAGCTGCTGGTTGCAAACCACAAGTCAGCCATTGCCGCCCCTGGTGGCTACATTAGGTACGCACCGTTTACCGTTGGTAGAGATAGATGCTTGGGAGGACCCAAAATAATCCTCAAATATCAAGGAAGACGGGTTTGGTCTGGCAACTCTGGATGGATTGCGGCGGCTCATGTTGGCTTCACAGGCCTCTCGACGGAGAAGACAGAACTGGAGATGGTAAAATCGAGCTCATAGTAGATGTAGAGCCAGGGTCGAGTAGTCGAGTCCGTAGAACCTGCTCCCTGTTGAACTGAAAGAGGAAATATACTCGAGTGGTCGCGCAGCCACCGAGTGCACACGGTTGTTTGTGCATCGCATAATGCAAAGCTGCCCGGTTACAAAATGTTCTTGTTGACGGCTGCCTGCCACTGGCAATACAATAGCCCAGAGAGTAGGTTCTGAAAGTAGCGCTCCAGTGGCGTTGAGGCGCTAATCTGCAGCGCTCCACAGGGCACATAGCTGGCAGTTCCATGGGGGCGGGGGAAGGGGCAGGTGGGTATCTAACAGAAGAATTGTCCTCTAAGGCTTAGGTTACCAAAATAAAGTAGCCTAAGAGCAGGTCTAAACCGGCATAAATGACTCATTTATTTTGTTCTTTATGCTTTTAGCGGTTATTTCGTCCTGCTACTTCAAAACAAAGGCGAGATTTCCCTGCGCAATCAATTTCTTCAACCACTGAACATGAGTTGTTGCCATGGAGAGCGATAGCTTGGCTGACATTCCTCAGGATGGATGTCTTAACAGGAATACAAAGGCCAAAGGCTGGGTGGATTGATAGCGGTTGTTTCGTGGGGTTTACCTGCTTTGAAGCACTTGGTCTGTTGGGCTGTGTCAGTAAACTTGTGTAATTATTCAATGAACAGATGATGAACAAAGAGTGCCACACCGACGCAGATTATTTCCATTGACCTAACTAGGTAGTTTTAATTTGTGACCTACTACAGGTGTCAAGCTGTTCATGGCTGATGAGAGTAAAATAATTGTTGCGCTCTACAAACGGGCAGGCAAATCTGTCAGCTTACTAATGACGTCACGCCTTAGGTCGTTGTTGCCAAGGGGAATAATTCACTCCGTCGTGAATTTTCGCCATTCGGTTCTTTGAGACTTCATCAAAGAGACTCCAGCTACCATGAACAAAAAGAATTTTGATCCCACGCAGCACAGGCTCGAGTACCTCCTCCGCCATGTTGACTATGAACCCTCAATCGCCGATTATCGCTCCCACGCAGAAGTCATCGACGGCATCGCCAAAACAGCCGTGAATTTTGCCATCATTGGTGAGGTCGATGGCGCTACAAGGCTTTTGGAGACTCTTGTCAACAGAGGTGTTGATCCTTTCGACCATTGCAAATGCGAGTACCCGTTTTTGAAGCCCTGCATGTATTTTGCTTGGGACGCAGCGTCATCCTGGCCCTCCTGGATTCCGGAAGAGGAGCGCACCGAGGAAAAGCTTCTTGAATTGGAGGAAGAAGCTCGAAAGCCCTGGCTCGAACGGTTCAGCGAGAAATGGGAGGTCACTGAAGAAACCGCCACCAAGGCTCTCGACATGGCCTACAACGGCTTGACAACAGATCTTCCGGACTGGAATGGAACTCTTGCCGGACAAGTCTTTATGGCGGAGAAGCTGCATGCGGAAGGAGAATTCTCGTACTCTGCGAGCCCAAATGGGCCCATGGCGGCCAGGTACATGAAAATAGCCATGTGGTGGCGCCATGGAATATTTCAGTATCTCTACTTGCAACTCTACCGCACGGCAGGGTTGATGATCGCCCTTGATATATACATCCGACTGAACCAAGACACCGAGTCTCGACAGTTATTCGGGAACATATGTGAGCGAATCAACGCTTACGAGATGATCGAACAACTTGCTTGTTCTCGTCTGGTGTGGAGCAAAGTCATTCTTATGCCTCAGCAGCCCATGCTTGAAATGCTCAACATCCATCCCGCCAAAGTCCGCCCAGCTGTTTCTCGCGCGGTGCAGATGGCTGAACACCGATTAGACAACGGACCAAGACGTCGGTACGCCAAGAAGAGTATACAAGAACTTGTTCACATTATTAGCAAGAATACCTTCGAAAATTGCCCTTACGATGATCTGGATGTCTATCGTCCAGATGATAACCCCCGACTCAGACCCGACAGCCCTGACGGCCTCCTCCGTCCAGGATGTTCGCCCTCTAAAATCAAGGCCTTGGAGAAACGACTCAAGACAACTCTGCCTGACGAGTACAAAGAGTTTTTGCAAGCAACGAACGGGCTCGAAGCGATTTGGGATGGCCAGTGTGTGGTACACTACCTGGCGAGTGCTGCAGAGGTTCAGTGGGAACACGTGGACTTTCTAGATGGAAATCCGATTCCTCTACTCCGCGAGAGCGAGCCTCAAGCACACGCCGGCAACATGCTTGACTGGCCCGTGATAGAAGAACTGCATTGCATATCTCTCTCGGGCGGCAGTAGCCATGAAGAAGCAAGCGCCTCCGTCCTACTCCTTGGTCCAGAGCACATTCAACCAGCAAAGGACTACTTCTTCTCAACATATGAAGAGCGAAATGAGTCGCAGCGTCTGGAGCTGGATAACCTCGTACAAGAGACATATGGTAGTATGGAGGCTTTCCGAGAATTGGAATCTGCAATCGTGGTTTGGACGGCTTGGAACTTTACGTTCTATCCTTTCAAGGGAACGAGAGACTTTCTGGAGGCGATGGCAGAGATTTCGTTTCAGAAGAATTGGTATTGGACGTATGTGTTTGAACCAAGATTTCGGAGGATGAGGAATCAGATTGAACAAGATGACGAGGAAGAGACTTGACGGACGACGGGATTTTTAGTTGCACCAACACAGATACTTGACAGTGAGGTCGGGATGGTACAGTTGATGAGGATGTAAAATAGACGTTTGCAACGACATAGGCTAGTATCATTATGATTGTGAGAATAATTTAGCGAGACATTTCTGGCCCTATTACTATCATGTTTCTATTCCTTCTTGCCCGTGACTGGTGCATCTCCCGTGTCATGCAGAGCATTAGGGACAGCCCTCTCTATCTCCTCCGGTAACTTCTCTTGAACCTTCTTCGGCACGACAGATTCCTCGCCATCATTCTTGGCGTGCGACTTGTTGGTTGATTGCTTCGGGTTCTTGCTGGTAGGATGAATCTTGTCCTGTTAGTCTCGCCTTTGATGGTTTTTGGTGGCGAATAAACTCACAGACTCAGGCAGCGCCTCCTCGACGCCCTTGGGAACAGCTTCTTGCACACTTTGAGGGACCTTGGAAGGCCCGGTCGCATGTGAGACATTTTCGTCATTGCCACGCTCGATTTGTCGCATTGCTGGTAGCGTGGAGAATTGTCTTGGGGCGAGGGATTGAACCCTGACGAGGTTGAGGATTGATCTAGAGCTGCGCATATTTCTTGATGATCAATTGTTCTGATAATGCGGGGTAAAATGAAGGGTTCAGTTATCCGCGAAGTAATTGGTGTTATATAGTCCCCGGGAATCAAGAACGTCATGAATTTGCTGGTGATTCATTTTGTTGCCCGTATATCGTGCACGTCATCCTTGTCTGGAATGAGTGCTGGAGAGGCGGACAGCACGTAATCATCACGTCGCGCATCACACTCATTAGCTAGATAATTGAAAATGAATGACGCGTTTTGAGAAGGGGTTTGTGCTTTCTTCCAATGATTAACGAGAAGGTTGAGTGTTGCATTGATGGGTCGCTGTCATGTTCCAGCACGTTGAATGGACTATTTATTATGCTTAATCTATTTTAAGATACAAACTCGACAGAACTCGTTCTTGTGACTTCAAATATCTAGAAAGCTGGCTTGAGCTGATTCAGAATCACATCAATGACCTTGTGATCATCATAAGTAGCAACAGTCCTCTCGCACAAAGTCGCAACCCGCTCCTTACTCTGCAAACCATCCGGGCAGATCAGCCAGATCACGTTGGTCATAAAAGACCTTCGGTACTCGATCATTACCTCAGGATCATTGTGTCGATCGAACTTGGGACCGCCAAGACGATGCAAGGTCTCAAGATAGTGATCCAGAATCTCCATCTCGTGAGTCCGGCGATCCTCAACGCTGAGCATGGCTGTCATGTGGTACACCACGTCGTGGAAGCATGAGCCAAAGTGAAAGGCAGACCAATCCAGGAATCCGATGCGGTCGTCGGCAGTGAAATAGATGTTGCCGATGTGAGTATCGCCGTGAAGAAGGGTTCTGAACCGAGGGTTGCGCTCGGCGTAGTAACGGTCCAAAGCTTCGTTACATCGAGTTCCATCCATAAGGTACTCTGGTAGTTGAGGACGACCTGGTCGTCGGACTACTTCATCCCAAGATCTGCACATGAAGGTCATGGCAGGATCGTAATTGTTCCAGATCCCTATCACTAGTTAGATGAAAACGCGGAACGGAACTTGGGAATGCTTACAAGGGTGATCGTCTTGGCTCTGGCCCCAATACTGCGCATGAAGTCCTGCCAACTGCTCGACACCATTCTTGACCTTATCAACGGAATAAGCAGCTACCTCAGCAGGAAATGTGCACCCCTCGTTAACAAGATCGTTCATGATAGCGATACCCTGCTTCTCGCTCGTTCCGCTCCACCAGCCTTTGGGAAAGATCATATTGTTGATGGTAGGAGCCACTTTGGAAAAGAACTCTGCTTCGCGCTGCGCCAAACTGACTGTCCATGGCTGAGCTTCAATCATCTTGGGATCGAAGACACCTTTGACACAGATATTCGTCGGTCTATCTTCGCTGCTCTCATCTTCGTAGGTGATGGTGTAGAAAAGCTTGCTGGCTGTACCCCAGATGTTGCGCGTGTTCTCAACTGACTTGATCTTGTGGCCGAGTCTGGCGCTGAACCATTCAGGAGTCAAGTCAGCTGGAAGGATTGGAAGAGTTTCGCTTGTATCAGACATATTTGCGGCTGTTGGTATTTTCCTAGAAGTTTCAAGTATTGTCATGCGACACCTTGCCAACGATCGTTTTTATACTCGTGAGAAATGGAGCCACCCTTCACTGCCCACATTGCTGCTTACGCCAAGAGTCAAAAAGATTGGTCGATATTCTAGCCCTGTAGCTCTGATGATATGCTACAATTTATCCGTATGGCTGGACAAGGGGAAGGTTGTCAGCCTTAACTACATAAATGCATCCGAATCTCACCAGGCTAAACTGCCTTCAAGACAGAATGGAGCAGTTACCCCGTCTGCTCGGGCGAGGGTTCTGTTTTAAGATGGCCTCCGGAAGTGGGCCGCAGGGGAACACGGATCGTCCATCTCAATGCGACACAAACGGAATTTCCGAAATTCATGTCCCTATTGTATGGTCCATATCAAGCTTAAATACATGGCTTCGACATCAAAGAGACGATCTTCAGTTGAGGTAATAGTAGATAGATGGATGAAATGTGAGTTAATATATTAAGCGACAACGTTTGGTCCCATGATTATCTAAAACAATTTTAAACGCCAGTCCAGATGCATCATCCCTTAATCCCTCAATGATCCTCAACATCCTCATCTCGCCCAGGGTACATGATGTCCTGGGTGATGACAGCTTTCACATGACTAACAAAAACGAAGATGAAAACACAGATGATAACGATGGTCATACCAGTGGCCACCCAACCGATTGCAGGGCTTTCAAGAGCTTTAGCAATAGAAATAGTTGCCAAAGTGAAGCCTGTGTTGGGGAAGATCATCGCCCACCATCCGAGATGGAAGTACTTTGGCGGAGACCGGAGCACAGCAACGAGAGCGATGCCAAACCACCAGAGACTCAGAGCCCACAAGAAGATGGCACTCATGATAGCGATCAACTTGATGATAGCCAATGCGCCAACACTGTTACCTTGCAGAATGTCCCAGTCTGAAGGCATACCATTTGCCATACCGATCAAGGCTAGGGCGGTAAAGGCAGGTGGTCCGACACACATAAAAAGGCCTGGACGATGCTCTCTGTTGGGGAGTCCTGCTTGCATCAGGCGCCCTATCATGTGAGCGTACATCATGACAGCAACACTAAGCCCGAGACCTTGACAGGTAAGTCCTGCACCAATGATCGCCAACGCATCGAGGTTGGGTTGAGTTTCTGCAATGACAGATGCGATGGTGCCTGAAAGCATGATGGGGAAGATAGGAAGGATCCAAGTAGGCATCATCGTTGAAAGAGAGAAGCTATGTGCTGCAAAGACAAAGCTGTACTGACCAATGGCTAGAAGCAGAGTGATCACCACGTAGCCCCAAAATGAGGCTTGCACCGCCCAGACAAGGTTTGCATTATCCTTGGATATCGCGTAACGATCTGTGCTAGTGATGATTGTGGCTATCGATAAGAGACACGTAGGCACAAAGAAGCCCTCGCGAGGATGTGTCAATGACTTGACGAATGTTCCTTGGTGTAATAGGAAACGAGACACCATGGCGGTGCTGACAGAAGTGAAGATCAACAGGTTGAGAATGTAAATGACAAGACCGATTTTCTTCAGACCAGGGAATTGATGTGGTTGGGAGAATAGCAGTAGTGATAGACCACCAGTGCTCATAGGAAGAGTGTACCATGCCCAAGTGAAATGCTTCAGACGTTGGCGTAACTTGAGCTTCGGCCGGTTGGGATCGTAGATGTCGTAAGATAAATCTTGTTGTTGTTTTCGGATACTGGCTGATGGTGTTGTTGTGCCTGATTCGACATCTGTTACAGCGTCTTGTTGGATGGGGTCGAGGTATGATGTTCGGTTCCCGTTCATGTTATCGAGGATGAAGCTATCGCGGTCCATACTAGGATCCACTGGGGCCGCGCCCCGACAGGAGGGATGTTCCATCGTGACAGATCTGGGGTCGGTCCGAATGCGATGAATATACTGGAATAACACGATGGGTTCCAGTGAGGATGGTATTATACGGATAGATCTGGTAGTCAGAGAATATTTGGTATAAAGAGTTTGATTCACAGAGGCAGCACAATTCAGGGGCTTGGCAGGATCTATAAATACTGGCCTGGTAGAAAGGAGGCGATAAGCAGCTCACAGACTTGACACCATTGCTTCTGTAATTACGCATATCTCTAACAGGCGCAGTGACTAGATCTTCATTTTGTCTAAGCTGACACGCAAGCCCGCTAGCGGCGGGTAAGTCATGAGCTGCGCCGGCACTCCACTGATCAGGATGGAGATACAGGGGTCCCTTTGGGCATCTACAGCCAAAGGGGTTCTGTTGAAGACTACACGATCCAAATAATAAAGATAGACTGTGGCGCCCCTTGGCGATCGTCTTGAAGATCAGCGGTGAGCCAATGAACTATCCTTGATGAGGCTCCGCTGCACCGGCAGTGCTCATAATAGCGCCTGACTCGTGCTGTGAGGCTTAAGCACAAAGGTACCCTGTCAATGAGCCCAACCAATGGGTGCATGAGTAGTTGAGCCTCAATTAAACAATAGTAAGGCCATAGCTCGTATCGAATTTCTCTGAAATCTATGTTTGAAGATCGTGCTCAAACACGACTAGTGTTTGGTGGCGATGCCAAGAATCGTCGTCGTTGAAACGCAACCTCTCAGGTCTCTTATCTCGCATGCGAAATGAGGAATCTTGATAAGAACATAGTAGCTTCTTATCACATGGAGAGATGGTTGGATGATAAGCTTCACCCTGGGAATGACACGTTAATAGTGGGTCGGATGCTTGTTGCGCTCAGACTGTCATATAACAATTCTCCGTTTTAACTTGAAACCATGTTTGAAGATCACGGGAAACTCCGTAAAGCCTTTTTCTTTTTTTCTTGTTTATCTTACACGTGAGAATCAATGTGGAAGGTATAAGCATACTTTCAAAGTTATGGACGTGCATGTTTATGGTCCAGGCACTGGGTAGTCTTTCAATCTATATGAATATGCATTTAAACTAAAAATACACACTCCTTAATATTAAAACTAAGTTGTCGCTTCCTGCTATGCTGAAAAGCAATAACAATGCTTTCTGTTCTTGCTCAAGGGTAGGTCTCTGATGACCGGTGCAACTATTCCGGCCTTTCCGCAGGGACCCTCGAAAAGACGTCATGATACGAAACTGGAGATTGCCGGCAATAAAATTGATGGAATGAGAAAATAGTGTTCCGTTTACATGCAATATCAATCTACCGCCCTGACAATGTTGACACGTAATGTGATACCTGAATCGCCACAAACTTTGTTACTCACTAGATCCAAAGATGCTCATCGCACGATTGCATGTAGATGATTGCTTCAAAAAGTTCCCATCAAACGTGTATATCATCCGTCACCGCCCCAAATCGATCATCCAGTCTCTGAGAAATCCACTTCTTGGTTCATCTTGGCACCATCACTATTCCCCTGTCTCGCCTTAAGCACCTGCGCTTTGGCCGCCAAGTGCTGGACTGCAGCACTATCCGCAAACTCTATGACCTTGCTGATCTTGGTGCCGTCCTCGTTCAGATAGAACGTCCACGAAAATTCCATTGTCAGAACCTCCCCGTCCTTGAATTTGAAATCACATGTGCTATTGACTGCTACCATTCGAGCTTGGGTGTCGATCGCCAAGTGCTTGTTGACAGTGTTGTAGACACCGCCGATTGTGAGATCATCAGCGTAGAGCTGCTCGTACATATCGTTGGGCATGAGGAAAGTCTCTGGAGCGCCAAGAGCTTTGCAGAGCGATGCGGGGAGCAATTGACGTGTACAATCTGGAGTGACGTCGCGATTGATCAGCGAGGTGTCATTCTGCTCTCTTCCATCCTCATAGGAGGACAAGAAGCTATTGACTGTTGCTTCAATGGTCTTTCTGATGTCCGTAGACGTGGCTGTTTGGCTCTTAGTCATCTTTATTGAGTTCAGGTGACAAAGCAAAGGAAATTGCAATAAGTCCCGGAATTTTGAAGACTCGGAATTGGGGATGCAGGTGCCTTTTGTAGATGTTTCGGCTGGCGGAGTCCAGTCGCTCACATAAGCTGACGCTCTTGGTGGTCAGCAAACATGGAATCCTCTCAAAGTAACGAACTCGAAGCCGCCCGCAAAGTCCAGGTATGGTAGCATTGGACGATGATTGGTAGTTAAATTCGACGGACTCTGGACGTGGATCAAGTCTCTACCGAGGTTTGTGTCAAAACTAGATTCCGGCACGTTGAGCCAAAGCTACGAACAATAAACTGTCGAATTCTCGCCCACCCTTACAGCAGAAGACCTCACAGCCACTAAACATGGAGTTCTCACGTCGTACAAGATAGGGTTATACTAATTCCGATCAGGCGTAGCAAAATCAGGCTGGCGGTTCTGGACCTTAACTAATTGGTTAAAAAGGAAGCGTGACTTTCAGCTGAAAATAATGAGGCTGTGCTTAGAACACGTTTGCAAAAACGTCAACATTCATTGTTCTTTTTACATTGAACTAGTTCTAAAGTGTTTATTGAAGATATAAAAACTAAAATATGGGCTACAACTGTTCCTTTGCCGCTCGTGGTGATGAAGTTGAGCCATATGGTGACATAGCAGGACCCGGCGTAAGTTTACGAGGATATCTCACTGCGGCACGTTTGTGCCGATGACATCAAGCTGATAAGAAGGAAACAGGTAATTGCCGGCTTCTTGGGTACCGCCTGGCTTGCGGTAATCTTTGTTTTGCTACATTATCTCTTTGTTTTCGACCCATATGAGAATCCTTTCCAGAGTCGCCACGAAAACACCTCGGGTGAGGTTGATAATCCGTGGCGAGTGAATCCAATCGATTTTATGGTCAAGACTATAGTCAATAAGGGCCTCCGACGTATGAAAGTGGAGTCAAATTGGGCTGGCGGCCTGGATATGGTAAGTCTCTTTTACAATGAATTGTTTTTATGCTGACATGCTGCTACCAGTCAATCTTGGGCATGTGCGATCTTCAGTTCGTGACAGGTTTTGGTATTCACACCAGCGGATTTATCGACCTTCCCAAAGGCATATCAGCGTACCACTTCTTCCTTGTCACACATCTGGCATGGTTCTCAAACCTGACGCATATTTGTGGTCTCACTGTCCTACGTAAGTATTTCCATACTCGACCTCTAGAAAAGCTCATCCGCCTTATTTGTATGGTGATACTGGCCATCATGCTACTCTTCGCGATTGGGCCAACACTGTTCTTCAACTGGGCCCATTCCGGTGAGGGTACTGCGAGTCTTGCTGGGACAGGTGCAATCTGCTTCTATGACCCCTCCAGATCGATTGATTGGCATAAGAAATCCGAAGGATATGACGACGTTACCAGCTCAACAGCCTATCAGTCTGGTATAGTGTCAGTTATCCTGTTGGTTCTGACCCTCGTCAGTCGTACAATAAAGTTTCACTACCCGCTCTCAAACCCTTTTAGAAGGCTCCGAAATTACGTCGGAGCCAAGAATGTGAAGTATATAGGTACTTTGGCGGACCGTGGTACGGAGACCAATGGGGTCAGAGCAATAGCAGTCCGTCGGGCTCTACTATATAGCCAAGTGGCCAGCTCGTTAACTGTTCGCTTATATTGTGATCTTATCATATCGACATTGTCAGATGTAAGTACGCTCTCATCCAAAACTATAGGTTCCTAGAGAAGCGCTGACCATTGGAAATAGGTCTATTGGCTACTTGTCTCTGCGGCGTGGGGTACGGTGAAACTCTTCATGACCAAGTTCAGCGCGCAAGTCGATGAGAATGACTGGACGTTTGGTCAAGTCCTTCCAGCTTTTCTTGTCATTGGACCTATTGCTACTGCAGTCAAGGGAGCATTTGACGGCCAGTGCAACAGGCTGCTATCCAGCGCCACTGATCCAGCAGTGTCTATAGAGCAAAGCGTCCCAGAAGATAACGAGATGATACCTGATGACCCTGATCATTCGGATGAATCTCTCGAAATGCGCCGTTTTCGTCAACATCTATTCAGCTGCCTAGAAAGGAATTACTACAATACCTCAACCTGCTCGTGGATGATCCCAGTGTTCTGCTTCATGTGCATTCAGATTCTTGAAGCCACTATCTTGATGTTTTTTCAACTTGTCGACTCGAGATCCAATGCGGTGTTCGCACTATTATCAGTGTTCCTTCCTATTTTCATGGTTTTTCCTACCGCTACGTACGCCCTAATATTCGCTTGTCTCCTCTTCGAACACCTTGGCACAGACAATAGAAAATATGTCATTCGTTTTTCTGTAACCATGTCGATTGCAGTTCTTGGACTGTATTCAATTTTGCCTATCTGGGGGGACCTCGTCAGCCCCCTCGCTGTTGGAAATATGACATATGGCTCGGATATCGGTAGCCTAGGCGCATCGATATGTTTCTTCCTGACAATACTCATGGCGTATTTAGCACCGAGATGGATATTTATGAAGGTCCCTGATCATGATTAGACGTGGAACTAGCTTCGAATCCGTTCCTCACCAACGAGGAATTGTCTCCGAAAAGTCTGGCTGGAACATCTTCATATACGTTGTATCATCGCGCTTCTTCAGCCCACAATGCAAATACTGCTGATGAAGCTTCGCCAACCTCTCCCTATCCAACTCAATACCCAAACCAGGACCTGATGGCACTACCACAGCACCTTCCTTCCATTTCAGAGCTCCATCAATAACAACATCCTCATCACGACGCTTCCATGGCCAATGTGTGTCGCAAGCATAATCGAGATTAGGAGTTGCAGAGGCGAGATGTGTCATTGCAGCAAGCGAGATACCCAAGTGGCTGTTCGAGTGCATGGAAAGTCGAAGACCCCATGTAGCACAGATGGACGCTAGCGTTTGAGACTTGCGGAGACCGCCCCAGAAGTGATGATCGGACAAGATGACTTGGACGGCGTCTTGGAGGATGGACGGAGGGAGGTGATCAAAAGCAACGACTGCCATGTTTGTAGCAAGAGGCATTGAGGCTTCCTTCGCTACAGCAGCCATACCCTCAATCTCACCAGCTGGGTCTTCCAAATACTCCACGATGCCCTCGAGCTCTTTGGCAACCCACTTAGAAGTCTCAACAGTCCACGCGGCGTTTGGATCAAGCCTCAATGGAAGGTCAGGGAACGCTTCATGTAGGGCTTTGATGGCTGCGACCTCTTCGGCAGGAGGAAAAACACCGCCCTTGAGCTTAATAGCCTTAAAGCCGTACTCATCTATAATCTTCCTTGCTTGCTTGACAACTCCTTCTGGATCCAATGCAGCGCCATATTCGTCATCCTCGTCACCAGGATGACCCGCCCATTTGTAGAAGAGGTAGGCAGAGTACTGGACAGAATCTCGGACGCGCCCGCCGAGCAAGTCGCTTACGGGCATGCCTGCTAGTTTGCCTTGAAGATCGAGACAAGCGACTTCGAAAGGCGAAAAGACCTTATCTGCGACGGAGGCTGTCACGACCATTCCGCCCATTCCATCGCCGCCCGTGTTGGTGTCATTGCGGAGAGACTCGACGCATTTCTGATAGATAATGTTTGTGCTGTATATAGAAAGACCCTTGATCTTATCTGCTGCCTTTTGCAACCGATCTAGATGTGCGGAGTCTCCATAAGATTCTCCAAGACCATAAGAGTCCTCTGTGATAATTTCGATAATACTGCGTAGCGCATATGGTTCATGAACTCCCACGCTATTCAGCAGTGGCATATCATGGAATGCCACGGGGGTAATGACGATATCCTTGATGATACTGCGTTGAGACATAGCTGCTGTGTAGTTGCAACAAGTTTGTTGAGGCGGTCGAGCTGGATACCATGTTCAGGACTGTTTGAATGGTGGACTATTTATCCCGAGATTGGCAAGATCAGACGTTGTGCTCTCATCAGTGGCTGTATTACGTGCGGGGTAGCTTTCGGTTCCTCGTATGTAACCATCACAGCTCTCATGCGTGATTCTTTGCGTAGTATTACATGGAGTTGTTTCCGTATCACCTGCACAAACCATGTATAGGAAAAGGAAAGCACGGACATGTTTCCTTTGGGGGTTGCAGAGTGGCTGGCATTGCATGGTTCGGATGCATGGACGGATAACTATATGATTGGATGCTTATCCGTACGAGACCAAATCCGTCGATCGGCACCTCCTCCAGACCAGGATAACTTCATTTTCCGTGCAATGAGACCTCCAGCTTTCTACCCCGCACTTCATGGTAGTCTAGCCAGGGTTAGCTTTCCACGCCAAGTCTGGGGTTAACTTGTTTGTCTGGGGAAAGACGACATGATGGGGCATATTCTTAAGCTAATCTGGCCAGTGGCTTTTCTCTCCCATTGCTTTTCCAGATCGGAAGATGAAGTATAATACCCAGCCTTGTCTTTCAATCAATCATCTCGTCACTCAGCATCTTCACTCCTCGAACTTGTCTTGTCACACAGTCATCATCACAAGTTCTTCATCATGGCTCAACGAAGCTCCATCTCCAAGAGCGACGTCGAAGTCGGCGACCAGAAGCCGTCTCACCTCGAAAACACCACAGAAGCCATCGAGATCGGCGGTTTCCGCGTCTTCGGTCTAGACCCGGACGATGCCGACTTTTACAACAGCTACACTGAGGAGCAGAGAAAGAAGGTCTTCCGAAAGGTTGACGTGCGACTCGTTCCTATGCTTGCGCTCCTTTACCTTATTTGCCACATTGATCGTGCGAATATCGGTAACGCAAAGATTGAGGGCATGGTTGAGGACCTGGGTATGACTGGTGTCCAGTACAACACCATTCTATCCATCTGTATGTCCCTCCGCGACTTCAATTGGGATTTCTCGTGCTAACGTTCATCAAGTCTTTGTCCCATACGTCCTCCTCGAAGTACCCAGTAACATCTTGCTCAAGAAGTTCAAGCGACCTTCCATGTACCTTGGCATCCTCACTGTTTGCTGGGGTATCGTCATGACCTGCACCGGACTTGTACAAAACTTTGGCGGTCTGATGGCTACAAGAGTTCTTCTCGGTATCTTTGAGTACGTAGAGCCATCCCGATACACAAACCCAACAAGCTAACGTAATGATAGAGCCGGCTTCTTCCCCGGTGCCATCTACCTGTGCAGTTACTGGTACATGCCCAAGGACCTGTCTACTCGAATCTCATACTTCTACTGCGCCAGTGCATTGTCGGGTGCCTTCTCCGGTCTTCTCGCTGCTGGCATTGCTGAGATGGACGGTGTTGCAGGTCTTGAGGGTTGGCGATGGATCTTCCTTCTCGAGGGTATCGTTACTGTTATTCTCGGTGTCGCATGCTTCTTCTTCCTTATCGACACCCCTGCTCTGTCTTCGCGCTGGTTGGAACCCGAAGAGATCCGATTCCTTGAGCTCTCCATGTTCATTAAGCAGGGTGGTGGCTTCCAGGAAGAAAACACAGTCCGCTGGAAGGATATCAAGATGGTACTTACCAACTGGCGTGTCTACGTCCAGGCCTACTTCCTTCTTTGCCAATCTGCTCTCTCTTACGGTACGTCTCTTCAAGAATCACTACAAACCTCACTGCTAACTTGTTCCAGGTACCAAGTTCACTCTACCATCCATCACCAAGGCCATGGGCTTCAGCAACACCAACGCTCAGCTTACCTCAGCTCCCCCCTACGTCGCCGCTGCCATCTCTGCCATTTGCTTCGCCAAGGTCTCCGATCGTTTCTTCTGGCGCATGCCTTTTGTCGCTATTCCCATGATCATCGTCACAATCGCATACTCAGTCATCATCTCTCTCAAGGGTGAACTCGAGTCCAAGAAGGGTGTCGCCTACTTCGCCGTCGTGCTCGCTGTCGTTGGTATTTACCCAATCCAAGCCGCAGCCGCTTCATGGAACGCCAACAACATCGCGCCTTCATCTCGACGAGCTATTGGTATCGCGCTGATGAACTGTGTCGGAAACGTTGGTGGTATCGTCGGTAGTTTCATGTACCTCGAGAGTGAGAAGCCCAAGTACTACACTGGTTTCGGTCTCAGTTTGGCTTTTGGAGCAACTGGTCTTATGGTTGCTTTGCTCTTGGAGATGAGCTACAAGCATGCCAATGCTCGTAAGGCCAAGATCGCGGACGAGGCTAAGAGAAAGTACACCGAGGAGGAGTTGTTTGAGATGGGCGACAGATCCCCGCTGTTCAAGCACGTCCTGTAAATGTCTATTGGAGAGTTGTCGAAGGAAGGAAGGGTGATACCCAAGGAAATGAAGCTTCTGGGAGGGCGGTTTTGTTTATGATCGGACGCTGAGATAGTTAGTTGGTTATGACGTTACGAATTATAATTGAAGTTGATACCCAACACTCTCTACATTCCATGGAAATTCTGCCCGAGTCCACCTAACAATACAGCCTTGTCCTGTTTATAAACCCGAACAAGAATTTGAACTCAATAAGCCGCACCTAAAGGCATGCAGGCTCGAGAACACAGCGCTGTTCTTGTCTATGATAGAACCACAGGTGATTGGCGAAGTATTGATGTTACTGGTCAGTGGGGACTGATGCCCCCTGTAGGTGAAGGGGTTCATGTTAGTAACACCACGAGACTACAGGTTCTTAAATATATTCAAGGACTTATCATAGGCTTTAGAAGTCACTTTCATATTCCTACCATATGCTATTTAGTCAACCCATCCATCCCTAATGCACCTCCACGCCGTTCTGTGCTCCATTGGTGATTCCATTCTTGATCTCCTTCGCCACCCCATTTGTACCATTTGTATGACCGTTCTCCATGGCTGGCTTGAGAGTAGCCTCAAAGCTCAACATCTCAGAAATCTGGGACTCGATGCTCCTCTTGGCAGCATCAGTAGGCTCGACGTACGGCCTTCTTGGCTTGAGCTTATCTGCCGCACCCTTGATGCCTGCCGCCTTGGCTGTGCTTAGCGTCGCCGCGTACTTGACTGATGCAATACCGGCCTTGCAAGGTTGTTCGGCTAACGCAGCCTTCTTGTGCAAAGCCATGGCTTCCTGGAACCTTCCCTCTTGATAGAGGTTGTAGATGTGCACGATTGTCTTGGGGACCACGTTGGCGAAACCAGCGATGGTACCATGAGACCCAGCAGCTAGACCTCCTATCAGGAAGTCAGACTGACCACCGTAAATTGCAAAGCGCTCCTCTGGGAGTTCAGCCGCAAGTCTTGTGATCTTGGCCACTGCTCCACAAGTAAGCTTCACTCCGACGATGTTGTTATGCTTCTTTGCCAAGGCAGCAATAGTGGCAGAGTCCAAGTCGATACCGTTGCAAACAACGGGAAAGTTGTAGATAACTATGGGAAGGGGACTCCTCGCAGCAACGTCATCGAAGAAGTTGTTGATGACCTCTGGTGTCGTCTGCTTGCCGAAGTAAGCAGGAGGGAGGAGTAAGACATAGTTCGCTCCAGCATCAGCTGCATCGCCGATGAACTCGAGGACTTGTTTGTTTGAGTGGCCACCGACACCGGCCATGATGGGAAAGTCTGACCCACATGCTCTGCGAGCTGTTTGCAACAATGCCTTGCGCTCTTCGCGCGTCAACAAGAATGTCTCAGCGTTGGTTCCAAGCACGACGAGACCTGCTAGACCTGTCTTGGAGAGATATGAGTAATAAGCTCCTTGCGACTCGGTATCAAGCTCATCTGTGTCGTGATTAAAGAATGTGATGGCAGGCGCCCATACGCCGCTTGGTGGTGCTCTTGGCGAAGACATATTGATAGATAATGATGAAGAAGGGGGTTTGGTCGGGCAATTACGCTAGCTCTAGCAAGGTTCAAAGAAGGATACGAGTACTTAAGGTCAACGGTAATTCGCCTTAGCTTCAGTACGCAAGCCCCAGCAATGCCGTAACCTGAACCCAACCTCCACTCCCGGATCGACACTGATAACGTCGTTTTAATCCTATTTGTTGACCCATTTTCTCATGCAGGTATCGCCGGATGATGTCCGCTGAAGGCTAATCATGCCATGGATAAGCTGCCGTGAATGTCACCTGCGACACTTGTTCCGTAGGGAGCTGTGGGGGTTTGCATGCATGCATTGCGGAAAAGGGACTGGTGAGGGGGTTGGGTCAGTGGCTTTTCCGACAGGTGAGGTTGGCCTTTGCCGATCCCCCGCAAACCGCTAACGGATGCCGGGGATAAGATCTGATGCCGGATGTGGCCTAAACCGGTCATATCTTCAGATGGAGCGTTCTCGGGATATCTGAATACGCGGACTCGCATAAACAAGTGTTGAGTGTTTTGAGACTCATGATGCATTGATAATCTGTCCTCTGGTAAAGCTTTCCACCAAGTCCGAAGATTATGGTGCTACGCAAGAGTCGTTTCAGACATCAATAATTATGATCTTTCAGCTTCGAATAAATACATCAATACGTAGGATAGTAGAAGGTTTTTAAATATCCTAGCTATAAATGTCACATTACACACGTCTTGTGGGAGCAATAGCGCTAATAGTGAAGTCTATGATTTGTAATTTGCATCCTCTATATAAGGCTCTACGACTTCCTGTGCATAACAGTCGCCGCAGCCTGGTGGTTGGGGAATATCAGAGTATCAGCAATGACAACGTTCTCCCTTCTTCCAGCAGCAAAGACGATAGCCTCGGCAATATCATCGGGTGTCAAAGGCTCGCAACCACTGCATATGATTAGCATGGGGTAGGGTCATCAAGGAGCTGTTCAAAACTTACGCGTATACGGCATCAGCCTTTGACTTATCACCATAGAATCTCACAACGGAGAACTCAGTCTCCACCTGACCAGGATCAATTCTGATAACACGAACGCGCTTGGAAATGAGCTCCTTGCGCAGACTTTCAGTGAAAGAGTGAATGGCAGCCTTGGTAGCGCAGTAGATGCTGCCACCGGGGTAAGGCTCGCGACCAGCGATGGAGCCGATGTTGATGATATCTCCAGCTCCTTCGCCGTTGTTGCGCTTGAGCATCATGGGCAAGATGGCCTGTGTCATGTTGATCAGGCCTGTGACGTTGGTAGCGAACATGACATTGATGTCCTCCTCCTTGATCTCGGGGGCTTTGTCAACACCCTTGACAAGACCACTGCATTTTGTCAGCTATAAAATTTCTGATCTTGAAGTTTGACTTACGCATTGTTGACTAAGACATCGATCTCGCTGAACTCAGCAGGAAGGTTGCTCACAAAAGAGCGCACCTCCTCAGGCTTGCTAACATCGAGTTGAACGGGATGCACCTTGACGCCATCGCCAACTTCCTTAACAATATCCTCAGCAATCTGCTTCAGAGTGTCAATTCGACGGGCTGTGAGGACAAGCTTCAGGTTCTTGGGGCTTGTGCGGGCGAACTCGAAGGCAGTAGACTTTCCGATACCGGAAGAAGCTCCGGTGATGAGGACTGTCTTGCCTTCAAGGCGCTTTGATACTGCAGAGGACATGTTGGATAAGTTTGTGGTATGGATATATGTGACGTTATTCAATGCTTGGTTGGATTGAGATAAATATGTATCTTCTTGGAATCGTGAAGACAGTTGTAGAAACTAGCGCACATTTGTGGTTCTTCCGCTCCAACCACAAGTGTTTATGATCTTCAACGGATTTGTAACCCGGACATGGAATCTCGGGGGCCCTTTTCCGATGCTGCTCGGCTTTACACCCGATGGCTGGAAAAGGTAAAGGGCATATCCGCAGGTTGCTTCTTGATTGGCGATTGACAACCGAGGCTAACCCACAACTCAACTCAGTGCAACAAGATCAAGATAAGAAATGATAGCAATCAAGAAAGGCATTACGATTCTGAGGGTAGTAAACACTATTTAAAGCCGAAACACTTCATCGTCCAGGAATACATCAAGATTACCCAGACCTGACGAGATCATCGACGCAAATTGACCCCATCCGGAAAAGTCAACACCAGACATGCCGTTATAATCCATCCCATTCTCCCCCATTAAATCCGTATAAGATGTCTTATCACTTGGTGTATCCATTGGTATGGCGTTCGACTGAAACTCGTTCTCTCGTGAATGCCCGTCTACAGTCCCGAATGCATTCGTAGATGGATGCATTCTGTTCACCTGTCGCAGCGCTTCTATGCGCAATTCTTCAAGCAAAAAGCAGTATCGTTCTGATAATGATCCTTTCTCAACCATGATTGACATATGCGATTGACATCGGGTCGCTGCTGTAAAGTAATCACTGTACGTCTCGGGTGGTGAAGCCCATTTCTGGATTACGTAGATGTACAACACCATAGCCGCGGTGAATGCGAAATATGCCGTGACCTACAGCCAGTTAGCTGTTATCCAGAGTCATGACAGTATGGTGATGCTTACCCAAAATGCACGAAACATTTGCCCGTGCTCCGCTATCTCATCGATGAGACCAACCGTGTTCATAGCGGCCTGCAGACATTTTTGAACGCTTTCTTGAGTGGCAACATCGTTTTCACTGCCCCTTCTGTTCTGCCTTGAAATCTTGGCAAAATTATTCAAGACTGCCTGTCGATGGACAAGAATGATGGCATGCCAATAGGTCATGTTGAGGACGTTGCGCTGTCGCTGGACGATGGGAGCGAGGAATGATGTACTGAAGTAATCGGCGTCAAGGAATTGAGAGAATTCTGCTCGCCAGTCGCTCAGGTCTTGACTGATGCGCTGTGTTTCCTCTGCTCGTCGACTGACAGATTTAGGCTTGACTGAATACAGGGCACGGAGGATCTGGCCAATAATGCGAGCAAGTCTGAACATTGGTTAACACACAAATGAGGATACAGAGAAAAGCGCCTTACTTCATATGGCCCAAAGGCGCAAGCATAACTGAATAGCCCTTGGCTGAACCGTTCATATTTATGTGATCCTTGGTTATATCATTATCATCCACACATGCAGGAAGCTCCGTATCGATATCGTCATCGTGAAAGTTGCGAGGTCTACCAAGCGACACACTGAGATACGCGTCCAGCGTGTAAGCACACCAGAATGTTCTTCGTCGAGTCTCGACTTCAATGTGGTTCAACCCACTTATGACGCCGGGACGTTTGTTCCGGTTAAGACCAATCGCAAGAGCCAGATTTGTGACGATGCCGAACTGACTCCAGCAATGGTTGACGCGAGACTGGGTGCCGAGATAGTAGCATTGCAGCAGTCGTGCTTGTACGCTAGTCAGCCTTATGGAGCCGCTCTCTTTTGATAGCTGATGATCAGCTGCCAGATAATATCTAGCGCTGCATGACATATATGCATTAGTATGAATCATGACTTGAAACGGGGTACCAACCTTAGATCCGAAGGCCCTGGCCTGTCATTCTCCGGCATGTAGACTCTCGCATGGGCCAGAATCATAAAAAGCAACGCAACCTTGGCAGCAGCGTTGTTCGGATCACGCATCGTACCCATCGTCTCGTAAAACTCCACAAACCATTCCTGGATCGTCGGCCGATGCAGGAACCGGTACGTAGGCATGGCAAAGTCAAAGTACCGATCTACCAAGCGCTGAGCATCCTCTTTGGGAAGCATCATGCAGAAGGTAGGATCATAGTCAGGGTTGTGAAGGGGTGCATCGCCAAAAGTAAAGATACTCCCCGGTCCAGAAAAGGATATAGCCTGGTGTAACCGCTTCTGCACCCTAAGTAGGAAGGACACGCCTGACGCTGGACCGATATAATGGCCCTGAAGATCTTCTTGCGATGGCTCGGGAGACTGTTGCACCGATGTTACAGCCCGTGAACCTGTGCCACCTGATGGGAGGAGGTGAGAGTAGTCCTGTAACTCCGCAGCTTGATGCGCCGCCTCGTTCGTTGAGTTTGCCATGTATTGGTGAGTCAAGTCTGTAGGGCTATTATGCTCACTACCAGGCATTGTATCTTGCGTCGCAACAGCTATCGTCTCATCTGCCACCTCATCTGCAGAAGGTATGACAGGCAAGCGACCTCGTGCATAGGCTGAGTTGAAAGTACAAGAAGCCCTTGTTCTCACGCAAAACTTGCAAGGCTGCATGCCATTGCACTTGATCTTACGCCTAGAAAGATTAGTTGACGAGCTCAATTCACTGCATCAATTTGTCTCGTTTACTTCTTGCATCCATCGCACGCCCTGGTCACTCTGACTCTCTCATTGCTCTTTTTCCGTTTCTTGGAAATATGGCCATCGTTGCTAGAAGAGGTCGGGAGGATCTGACGCTCTAGGTTCATTGGAGCCAACAGTCGTTTGACAGAAGTGGAGAGATAAGTTTGGTACTGTTTGGCGGTTGATAGCGGAAAAGTGGAAGATGATCTGGGGAAACGGGCGGAAAAGCCAAAATCTGGGGGAGGAGTAGACTACATGGATAAAGACTGTGCCCAACACCCAACCCCGCAATCTGCATCACGTGTATCCCTGGTCGCTCTCCGAGGATAATACCCGCGACCCTTGTTCTTTCCTCTTATGATCGCATGCTTTAATGCTTCTGAAAATGGGCCCAAAGCTTTTCGGAACTGCGAGGTTGGGGGTAGTCCCATTTTGGGAAATAATCGTAAATTTAGCATCGGGATTCGTGACCTTGTCTCCGTAGACAACGACACATACCATTGGCTATCTAAATTGCATTAGTTACCAAAACTAACAGGTCATCAATCATCACAGCTTAATTCTCCTCTGGTCGTAATAAGTCCAAAGCCTTCTTCTCAAACTCGTCCCCAAACTGCAAAACAGCTCTCCATCGCTGAGGAATAGCATCCGCTCCATCTCTGGCTCCCAAAAGTCCACCAGCAATCGCAGCATTGGTGTCTGTGTCCTTCCCAATGCTCACGATATCAACTACAATATCTTCCAAGCTTCTGCTGTCAAGAATGGCTGCAATAGCTAGAGACAGACTCTCCAGCACATAGCCACTACCTTGACCCCGAAGTCTAGACGACGGTCCTTCTCTGGCCTGTCTTGCGATGTCGAGCGCTTCACCAAGCAATATAGCCTCGTACACAACGCCTTCCCCGCCTTCGAGCTTTTCTGCAACAACTCGACCAGCTTTGATAGCTTCCTGGACGGGGGCTTGATTGATGAGCTTGGAAACGATGGTGTTGTAAGCTGCGCATGATATGGTGCATCGTGTGTCATCATGGGTGATTTTGCTGATACGCTGACTCTCTTCGATGATCTTCTCAGGATCTGTCTGAAAGAGACCGGTAGGAATGCACCGCATCAGGCTCCCGTTACCGGCTTGTCCCTGTCCGCTTCCGGCGTTGTCGGGATCTCTCGTTTGCTCGTAGTTATCCAAGCCATTTCTTGTGGCACAACCCATGTCCTCGGGAAGACTTCCCTTTCTTCTGTCCGGCCACTTCCCGTTCATCCAATCGAGGAAGTGGCCGGACAGAAGAAA
>JAPHDB010000315.1:0-20239 GCA_030772735.1 Fusarium sp. MBC 181 | reverse complement strand
TCGCTTATCAAATACGTTATCTATAATATATCTTATATAAAAGATAAGGACATGATAATATTTGACAACTAGATAATTTAGCGTTTTTAATACAGCAATAGAGTGTTTATTAATATTAATATAACTGTGTAGTAGTTCCTACCTAGTTATCCTCAAAAGTACATGAAGACTCTGATTAGCATTAGCACAGCGTTTCTTTTATTTGACAAACTTGCTGATTCAAATTTACTAAATGAAACCTAGGTTAACCTCTATTCTCATACAATCTCCTTACAGCCTCCTCATACTGCTCGCCGTTCTGTAGATCAGGTGGTATCCGTGACAATAAGTTCTCAACATCCAACACAGCCACGCCAGCATCTAGTAGAGTATACATAATATCGAACGAACCTTTTCTGGCAGCTAGTAGCATGAGATTATTATCCTCGTAATTCTGGCTCCAACCCAAACTAACGTCCTGATTTATTAGCAGTTCTACTAACGCGCTATCCCTTGCTCCCACTGCTTTCTTCAACACCTTGAAGCCTCTATCTCCATGGAACTCCGCTCCAGCCTTGAGAAGAAGCTCGATAATGTCCAGCCTTCGATTCTTGAAGGAGCAAGCTCTTACCAGGGGCGGCAACACTGACAGGGACCCTTTGTTGACATCGGCGCCGAACAAGAGTAGTAGTTTCATTATCTGGATGTCTTGTTTAACAATGCAATGTTCCAGCGGGGATAGACCGGCATTTGCTGTGAAGCCGGGGTTTGCGCCTGAGTCGAGAAGAAGCTTGGTGGTTTCAAACTGCCCTGCCTCAACAGCGTCTATGAGAGGACGTTTCACGTCACTGCCATTGACAGGCGCGCCAGCTTCGATCAGGATCTTCAAAATCCCGACATGACCATGTCCCGCTGCCTTGCAGCATGGGGAGAGGAGGACGAGTTCAGGGTCCCATATGAGCCCTTTGACCATGAGCAACAACAGTTCAGAGTCGTTCTCATCAACAACATAGTCAAACATACCCCTGTGGCATTGGTAAAGAAGGTCCTTTAATGTGGCCACTACATACAAGAGCGGGGTGTGCCGGGTGGACATAGCCCAGCGAGCAAGCGCTTCATCCATAGTCTGATGGGGCCCTTCGGAGACGGGTGACGTAGTCAGTTCATGTCCGTTGATGAGCATTTGCTCCCAAATATGCCATACTTGGCAATTTGTTGGGTTAAAATTGAAAGAGTGCGAGAGCCAATAGGTTGAAGCATATGAAAGAAAGGGGTGCTTCATGTCCATTGCCTCTTGCACTGTTGCACGGGAAGGTTGTGTACATGTAGCAATGGTCCCATCAATATTAGCAGTTTGTGTCCCGCGACCACGAAGTAGGTAGTTGCGCCAGCCGAACTCGTTACCAAGGGCCTGCTGGAGAATGGCTTCTGGAGAGATTGGTGGTAGGACTGGACGTCGCTGAGCCAAGGTCTTCTTAAAATCATTGAAGTTCAGGTAGGTAATAATAACTTCTCCGATTTTTCCATCGGCCTGTTCCATACTAACGTAGAAACCATCAAACTCTGGATTAACTGGCGGCTCAAGAAAGAATCTTTGGACTGATGAATGGATAAAATGCACTGTCTTTGTCTCAGGGTCGACCTCGACAAGTCCTTGGAACCAGGAATCAACCAGATGAATGCCATTCACATATCGCTCTTTCATTGAGTATTCTTGAAGGACACGAATAAGGCAACACTCTTCGAGTTGAGAAAGTGTGAGTGGTTGCTTTGCCGCCACTATCCATGGAAGGATCGCTTGCGTAAGATTTTCTTTTCCCTGAGAAATAATCCTCTTTAAAGCCAGGTTGAAGACGTCTGCTACGCTTTTGGGTAGGTTCCGTAAAGAGATTGCTTCTCGAATCATTTCGTCGCTTGGTTGAACGCAGAGATCTTTAAGAACGAGAGTAACCCACAACATCCTATTGGAAGTTAACAAAAGCCTCACGCGCAGGGGTCGAAGGCTCTTACATTCCATCAGCATTGTCAGTCAATGTCTTTCGGATGTCGGCGATGAGCTCCTTGTCTTTCACCAGTAGTTCTTCAGCATCAAGGCAGTTCTGCACAGCCTGGGTAACGAGCTGTGTCATATCTCGTCGAGCTTCCAAGCAGTTCATTGAAACCAGATGCATTCCAGGAAAGGCCTTCTCAGTAACAGAATCGGCCTGATCTCGACTGGTAACAAACAACCTAACCTCAGGGTATGCAGAGGAGATGGACGCCCATGCTCTAATGACTTTGTGACGTTCTTCGCGAGGGCATTCATCTATGCCATCGATTACTATCCATGCAGGTTGTCGTTTTCGTTTAAGCAGAGTTCCAAGAAACTCAGTCATCTGTGGTAAGACCTCCCCATGAAGCTTTTGAATACTACCCAAAGCCACTTGTATATGGCCTGAAACGTCTTGAATATCAACCATTTGCCTGGCGACTGCTCGAAGAATAACTTCAGTTCTCAGTGACTCTGAGTCATCAAATCTCGAGAAAAAGAATGTAACATTCCGCGCATATTCCGATTTCTCAGTTAGGAGGAAATCAATGACGCTCGCCCTATCGTTGTCAGTGATAGGCTCGGTCGAAGACATTATAACTTACGCTAGGATTGTCTTTCCTGACCCCACTATGACAAGTCAGCATGGCTCGAGCAAGGCAACGCGTAGGACTCACTCTTTCCAGAACACCACAGTAAAGGCGAGGCCTTCCCTTCGGCCCAACTTCTGAACTCGTTTTTGTCGAAGATCCAACTCGCCGACTGTGGATATCGCTTTTGGCGAGCTTGCTTAAAGGGTTTCATATAGTCATAAGAAGACAAGGAATCCAGAAGCCTTTGATTTTTCTCCCCTAACCTTTCTTTAGCTGGACGTTGCAATTCATGTCTTCAGACTCACTTTCTAATTCTGCATTTCTGACAAGCTGTGACTGGCGCATTGTGTCAAATCGGTTCTCAGTACGAGACATGAAACGATTCAGAGAGCGTCTGGACTTCTCTGCTTCACCACGTTCCACGCTTTGAAGCTCTCTATGGCGATACTCGGAGGCAGCCTGCGCAAGCCTGATCTCTTCTTTGACACTCTTGCTGTAGTCGCGTAGCTCTTGCAAATTTGGCTCAAATGACTGTTGAAACGACTGCCAAAATGCTGGGCTAAGTGGATTCAGTGGTGATGTCCAACCGCTTGATATCTTGGGCATTTGAATGACGCGTTGACAGCATCGGATAATAGATGCATTAAAGTTGCATAATGCTACTTGCAAGCGTGTAGATGTCGGGAATAGAGCTTGGTATTGCTCAAACCTGGGGCAAATCGTGCCAAGGTTCATGAACAGTTCGGCAAATGCCTCGTAATAAGATGCAGCATTCAATATAATCTATTAAGTCAGAAATGATGCTGTGATTAGATTTTGTAGACATACCTGCATTGTCATCTTTATGCTTCCCCAGATCAATGCTGCAATGATGGGATTCGAGGAGATGAAGGTTTCGATGACACCGGTAAAACTATGAACCGCCTGAAGGACAGGAAACAGACGGCTGGCAATACTCTTACCCCTTTGGCTTTGTCGTCGAAGGTCCAGCTCAGCAGTAAAAACCAAGACCGCATTTGTATCCGGTATAGATTGGATGCTATTAAATTCGGCAAGCTGCTCCGGTGTGAGACCTGTGCGAAATGAATTGATTGCATTTTGCAGGATCTCATTTGCTTCCTTGGATACAGTTACGTGCGCCTGCGGGGAGCTTGTGAGTTCCATTGTCTTTGATGTTGAGGAATGTTTGTGAGGGGTAAAGAGGTTCAAGCTCAGCTGCTCTAGACAGATATGGTTTTCAGCCGCACGAAGCAGACAGTCATGTCGCATGACGAGAGATTGTCGGAAAAGAAAGATTGTGGCTTCTGTACTAAAGCGCATACCGTCTTGCTATTGGCTCTATACCCAGCCACAAACCTTAGCTGATGGGAGAGCACTGTCACTGCAGCAGATGCCTAATTAGCTCAGATAGCTGTTCCTTCACCCCAGTCTCTATAATAAGCTGCATGTAATTAGCAATGTCCTGCATCCTCTAGGCAAGCGATTAGATATCTTTACAAGAATGCGTTATATCCCGAGACGTTACGCTGTATTAAAAGCTAGCTTAGCTATACTTGTAATACCCCGCCGATTAAAATATCTTTTTCTTCCATTTGCAATGTACGTTGATACCGGGCCGGTTACAATCTCTTCGAAGTACAATGAAAGCCAATCTGTTAAATTTAGCGCAAGTAGATGTAGATTTAGTAAAGACTACTCAAGAAAAGAGCTACATAGTATAGTTATTATTAAAATTCTAGAGATTTATTCGTACCTCTATAATGAAGCCCATTTTATAGTCCCTAATAGCAATGAGAGAATAATTCCAGATAGCGTAAAAATGTTGGTATAGATTGTGCGGGCACCCTCCGCTAACCCTTACTACAACAGTCGTTGCAACACTGCTTACCTCGTTTATCTTTCACTACTATCAGTATTTGCTACATGAATAGACGGAAACTCCGCGATGATCCCAATACTAGCCGAACGATAGATAAAGCTTCAAAGGTTTATCCATTTCGAACAAAGGGATTATTTCTATCTAGCTGTACGTACCCTATGCGTGCTCTACTTCTGCTACCTTAGCCTTCATCTGAGCCTGACTCTTGGAAATACTAGCAGCTGAGTTCTCTCCATCGAACAATACAGCAATTTCCTCCAGAGTAGGTCCCTTTGTCTCAACGAAGAAGAAGTAAATAACCAGACATTCAATAACCAAGCTGAAAGGACATGTTAGTACAGAGTATCTAGTTAACAGACAGGGTGACTTACACAGCAATGTAAACAAAGTAAAACTTCCAAGCAAGCTGCTGCAAACCGAGAGGATTAACCCATTGATTGAAAACTCCAGAAAGAGCAGTAAAGCAGAAGCACAGTGTAAGGCCCTTCGCACGAATATTGTACGGTAGAATCTCCACTGTGTAAGACACAGTCAAACCAGGCCATGCAGCACCTGCGACACCGTAGAAGAGGAAGATCATAGCCACGACAGCGATTCCAGCAGAGGAAGATTCTGTCTTTGCGTAGACGGCACTGCAGGCGGTCCAGATACTGAAGGAGATAAGCATTCCGACACCGGCGAAGAGGAAGAGGACTCTGCGTCCTACTCGGTCGACGAAGAAGGCAGAGAAGAGGGAGACTAGCCAGCACCAGATTGTGAGGCCGCCGTTGATGTATGCTTGAGTGATAGCACTAATATGTTAGGCTTGAACTGTATCATTATGGGAGAAGTTGTACTTACTCAGTGATGCCAATGGTTCTCAGGATGGCTGCAAGCTGTAGCGATTAGTTAGGTATTGTTTCCATCAAGTCGGAGAAGATACTCACATAGTATGAGACCAGACCGTTACCACTGCACTGAGAAAAGATAGCAGTTGCAATGATCAAACCACAACGCTTCCTGTTTCCAGGTGTGCGCCAAAGCTCAGACCATCCATTATCTGATGTCTCACGCTCAAGCCTGATGGTGTTGACAATCTCAGTAAACTCCCATCGAACAAACTCATCATTCTCATCGTTGTTGCCATGATACTTGACAAGAATCTTGCGAGCCTCTTCTTCACGACCCTTACTGACCAACCATCGCGGACTCTCGGGCACGATGAAGATAGCAAGAAGCTGGATGCCAGGCATGAGACATTGCAATCCAGTAGGCAGAACCCACTGCAAAGTCCCAGTCTGATTCCTCAGCGTACCAAAGCAAACCCAAGCAGCGATGATACTTCCAAGATACCAAAGCGTGTTATACACAGTTGTGATCTTTCCTCTGTGTCGAGGATGCGCGATCTCGGTGATGAGAAGAGGACAGGTCGCGTTGGAGATGTTGGAGCCGCAGCCCATGATGAATCGACCGATGAGGTATAAAGCATCGCGTTTAGCACCGTGGCCTCGCTGGGGAAAGCATTGCATGAGTGCGCCGATTATAACGATGACGCAGCCGACTGCTGTGCCTTTCTTTCGGCCGAGACCGTCGGCGACGTAGGGGGCGAAGAGGAGGACGAAGAGACCACCGAAACCGGGCATGGCGCCGAAGATACCGAGACGACTTCCTTCGGGGTTGTCGAAGACTAGATATGATGTTAGTTGGGACTGGGATATGGATTGACCTGAGGACCAACATGTTTGCCATGAGCCCATCGTTTGAAGGCCATTGAGTAAGCTGGAATCGTAGCCAAGTGTGGTAGATCCCATGAAGAGGAATACCATCATGAGATACAGTTTTCTCAACTCAGTCTGTTTCCAGAAAGGTAGTGTTGAGCCTTTGGGGACATGGTCGTCCTCCATCATGTCGACTTGGGTTTCCTTGGAAGCCATGATCAGATAGTATCGTGGTGATTGATGGTGATGCAGATCAACCGCTGATCATGGGCCCCTCGGGACTCTTATATGCTTTGGATGGAGGTCCTGAATGTCTAGTACAGAGATCAGAGATGCAGGGAGATTCAACGACTAACAGCCTCAGAAGCCATCAACATGTCTTGTGACATTATGCCGGTACAATTCCCAACATGGCATGATTTTCCAAGGTCACCTCCTCCCCATGGGGAAGAAAACGCTAAAAGACTAACAAGAGACTAACCCGCAGCTGGCCAAGCTTAACTATCAGACCCACCGTTGCGAGCATTCTCATTCGATCTGTTCTTTCCAGCCAATCCTGTTTGAGTAAGGTTGTTGAGGTATATCCGACATTTCGGCGAACTGGTCCAAGTTAATAATCCGAAGATTCTCCTCGGACTTTCTCAACCCCAAGAATTTCCTCTCAAATATTTGCTCCGAAGTAAATGCTTGTGCAGAATGGCCGAAACTGGACGTAGCCCCCCAACTGGGCAGAAACCTCGCAACCAAACAGCCTGCGACGTCTGCCGAGCAAGAAAGATCCGAGTATGTGGACCTGTCACATCTACCCCTCATAACTGACACCATCGACAGTGCACGTATGAGCCCAATCAGCAACGGTGCCGGGGTTGCGAGTTTCTTGATTCAGAGTGCACTCATGATCGACCCAGGAGGAAGCGGGGACCTCCAAACAAGTAAGACAATAACTTGTTCAAGTGACTCGATGTATTGACGTATCACAGACACGCCCAGAGAGTACAACAGCCATTGGCAGTGTCACCAGCAATACCATCACCAGCCAATATCGCCATATCGCCTGAGACCCACCACTCCAGTACATCACCGCAAAGTCTCCATATCCCGACTCCAACCGCCTCCACGGGGAACTGGCTATCCTTATTCGCCCCAGAACCAATCATCTCCCGTTTATACGGAGACTGGTTCAATGAGATCCATCCACTAGCTCCCATCCACCTCCGTCGTCAATTCCTCCGCCGCCTTCAGCAAGGTGAAGCCGATACCAATGCAGACTTCTGCGGCCTTATAATCAGCTTATGCGCCGCAACAAAAGCAACGCTTCCGAGGCGTGACTATGGGCTCATCACAGTGGATTACTGTGTTGACTTTCTCGATACTCATGGTTTACTCAAAAGCCAGTTTGGGCGGGACTGTTATAGCATTGATCGATGTATCGCGATGTATCATATTGGTACTGCGATGAGTGCTACCACACCGTCGGGATTGAGTAGTATGCGTGCCTATCAGGCTCTGAGCGAGGCAGCTGCGGGGACGAGGTACCTGGTTTATTACCGGCTCCAGGAATATGATGAGGCTCAACAACAGCTTCTGAGAAGGTTGATGTGGCTACTATTCGCTAGTGCATGGTATGTCAACGCTCAACTTACCCCATGGTCAGCGCTAACCTAGTCTCGAATTCTAGCAGCGCGGATATCTTTGGAAGACTCCCGATCAGTCTGCTAAGTCCCGACCGCATGGATACCTTCCCGAAACCATTACCGTTGTCGGATAATCAGATGGAGCCATCAGCTGTTGAATCAGCTTGGCCTGGAGATGACACGAGCTACATCCCCGGGCTCAACTCGCTGAGCGACTTATTCCTAATCTGGCAAGATATGCAGCATCCTCCCAAGGATACTAATCCTCAAATTACTATAATGAGGTATTTGGGGAAAGTGCAAAAGGTTCTAGATGATCTGCCGCCCGAATTACGATGGCGTGGCGGTTTGTCTCGTCCTGCCACTGTCACGGAAGGGCACGATAGTCAAATAGCCAACCTATTCGTAACGAGCCTCAACATTCGCTCCAATATCCTACAAAAGTTTGGACCGACAGAAGATACACCGAAGGAGCATGGAAAGATCATAGATGATCTACTGGAGATTCTATATCACCTCCCCAGTACAGTCTTCCATGCAAATGGTAGCAGTCTCGTTCCGAAGATACGAGATATCGGAGCAGCATATCTTGAACATGGTGGGGTTGGAGATGATGCGAAAATCAATATAGCGCGATTGCTTTGGAAACTGGAGGATTTGGACTGTTGGCAAGGAATTGGAGTTCTTGGTGCACCCGGGTCTATGTAATTGTAACACACCAGAGAGAAAGTCCGAAGCAAGTCCAGAGCACGTACTGGACAATGTAACCCTGCGAGTCATGATCGGCAAATATCATTTCTCCGCGCTGTCAGACAAAGTGCGGAGTAAATCCGAGGATCCCTGCACATCAGCTCACTCGGAAGCCGAACTCATAATCTGATCCACTTACTCCACTAACCCTGTACTCCATCAACATCTCAAAGCTATTTCAATCATCTTTGTCTCTGGAAACAAATCAGTCTCATCACAAACCATCATCATTATCTTCAAAATGACTGCAACTCAGATCCCATCACACCCTCACCTTCGACGTTCTGACAAAGGCTCAGTGCAACTCATCGTCAAAAATGAACCGTTTCTTATGCTCCCTGGTGAGCTCCACAACTCATCCCTTAGTTCAGCCAAATTCATGAGCGAAGTCTGGCCAAAAATGAAGGCCGACCACATCAACACACTACTCAGCTCAGTTACATGGGAAATGATCGAGCCTGTTGAAGGTCAATTCGACTTTGCTGAGCTTGACGCTGTTCTCGCCGGCGCAAGAGACCATGATATGAAACTTGTTCTGCTCTGGTTCGGAACGTACAAAAATGGTCTTTCTACATATACACCGGCTTGGGTCAGGAAAGATCCGAAGAGATTTCCCAGAGTTCAAGTACTTGAGGCTGGTGGTCTCAAGAGAACTTTGGAGATGATCACTCCTCTGTGCGATGCCGCCTGTGAAGCTGACTCAAGAGCATTTGCTGCTTTGTTGAGACACGTGGCGGAAGTTGACTCGGGGCACCAGACCGTTCTTATGGTCCAAGTCCAAAATGAGACGGGAGTTCTCGGTGACTCTCGTGATCGCTCGAACAGAGCGAACAAGGCGTTCGCTGAGCCCATTCCTGAAGACCTTCTCCAACATCTCCGCCAAACTGATACCCACTCGAGATTTAAGAAGCGAATTCCCAACATCCCTTCATCGGGCTCTCATACCTGGGAATCTCTCTTCGGCGCAGGACAAGCAGCGGATGAGGCTTTCATGGCTCATCTTATCTCCTCATACGTGGGACGCGTTGCGGCCGCTGGAAAGAAGGAGTATCCTATTCCCTTGTACACAAACACATGGCTCAACATTGAGGGACCGTCGGATGTCGACGTGGGTGGAGATGCACCTGCTGTTGTCGGTGGAGGTGATCAGCCTGGTATCTACCCATCCGGTGGCCCTTGTCCCCACGTCCTGGACATCTGGCGGTTTAACACGCCTTCTCTCGACCTCTTGGCGCCTGATCTGTATTTCCACGATTACGAAACAGTTTGTAAGAATTATACCGAGCAGGGAAACACTCTTTTCATACCCGAGCAAAGACGCGATGAGTATGGAGCGCGACGCATTTGGCTATCTTACGCTACATACGGTGCTCTCGGTGCCAGCCCCTTCGGAATCGACACGGGCTCTGATATCATCGGTCGCGAATTCAAGCTTCTCAACCAAACCAAGAAATTCCTTCTCAACGCCGCACCGGAAGACCGTTTCGGTTTCTTCTTCGACGAAGAGCCAAGCGAGAAAAAGCCCGAACAATGGACTCGAGTCTTCGGCGACATCAAAGTCATCGTAGAGCGCTGTTTCGTCTTCGGCAAACCTGGTGCTGGCGGTGGCATGATTATCCATTTAGGCAACTCCAAGTTCCTGCTTGTAGGTCGCGGTTTCCATGCGCGCTTCAAGGCAGCGAGTAAGGATGCTACATTTGGTGGTATTCTGCGCGGTGCGGAGAAGGAGGTTGATGAGAATGGGGAGTTGAAGACTTTGAGGATTTTGAATGGTGATGAGACGAGACATGGGGAGTTTATGATGATGCCTAACGATGATCCTGATTATGGTGGTTTTCCTATTGCTGTTACGCCTGGGGCTAGGACTTGTATTGCTGAGGTGGAGGCTTATTGTATTACTGAGGATGAAGACGATCGATGATCTAGAACGTCGAAGAATCTGACATATTATTACAGTTATCTTTCGAGTTATACGAAGACTACGTATGTGACATAGAATTAACACCCTACTTGGTTAATCCAAAAAGTCTATGCGAGATAAACACAGTCTTCAAAGTGGGTAGCGTCCCATTCACTAATAAAACTGCTGTGTCCATGATACATTGTGTAGGGGATCTTCCAGTGAACAACCTGCAGTTACATGAATTACTTAAAAAACCAATTCTCCTTCAGACTGTGGCCACTCGAGCAAGACATCCTTCAGCCATTTCCAGTAGTCCTCTTGGGCCCACTGCCGTAACAGCTGCAAATTATAGATAATCTGATAAATCCCTCTTGAACTTGATGTATCCCCAAGTGTCTTTTTCTGCCAGAATACTGTCTTTTCTCCTTCTGCTGTTGTGACAATCAGATACCAATCGTGGCCTTGTATGATAATGCCTGGTATGAATTCTGGTAGATCCCAAATCTTGTCGGAACAGAAACTCATTTCACCTGCTCTTGACCTCATGGTAGAAAGCCTTTCTGCTGCGTATTGTCGCTTTCCAAGGAGGTTACGGAGGAACTGCCAATGCGATGCCATCCATATTTCCATCTGGAGCTTGGCGTTTTCCCAGCCTTCACCAGTAGTCTTCTTGGTCTCGATACTGACAGCAATGGGATTGTCCGAGAGAGGGCCCAGATTAGCGTGATTGAAGACGCCCATCGGTAGAATTTGTCTGATAGTCCCGATCATCTCGACGACTTCAGGACTCCCATCCTGCTTGGGGTTGATGTACATACAAAAGTCAGCTCCCTTAGATGCGGACGTGACATGGTACTCAGAGATGACAGAAGCAGATGTACTAATTCTGAAGTCGAATAGTTGATCTCTCCGCGGACCGTGTAACGGTCTCAATGCAGCTGCAAGGACGCGATGGTGAACTTCAGTATTCCAATCTTTCTCAGAGCAGCCTTTGCTGTCGCAAAAAGCTGCCTCGTGAAGAATCCACTGAATAGTCTCGGGTAGAGGCGTATGGCCAATCTCATCGCGGTCGTTTGAAAAAAGGAATTTGCTGAAAACCGGCTTTTGCGTCCATTTAAAGTCGTTATAAATCTCCTTGTCGAGATTACTAAGTAGCGGAGCGTGAGAAGTTGGCAAGATTCCAATTCCTGAAGAAACGAGATCGATTTTGTCCAAGAGAACTTCCAATGTCGCAGGCTTATCGTGGAAGGCACTCAGTTGTTTGGCCACGACGCTTTTGCTGTGGAGTTGAAGGACGCGCAATTGTTCGGTAGGTGAAGATAGTCCTGATTGTTGCGAGGTACCTGATTGTGTGAAGGGCAATGAGGTACCAGACTCGCTTCTTGGTGTTCTGGTTCGCCTTGTCGGGCGCGGTGTTTCCAAATCGTCACTTCGAGAGCGCTTTGAGGAATTGAGACTTCTTTCATAATGCATGTTGTTCTCACTTTGCGACGCGTTTGAGGTGAGGGTGTTGAGGCGTCGGCGTTTCAGAAAGGGCTCCTGCTTGGTGGCCTCTTCTTTTCGTGCGGTTGGTTTAGAGGAGGCATCGATGTTCTGCATCCAGCTATCTATTTCGAACTCAAGAGGCATTGTTTTTGCGTGTTTACCAATTGGTCGCGCTTTTGATGGAATTATTCAGCATGCGGAATGGTTTCACAAGGTTGTTTTGAAACCTCGTTGTTGTATCAACCACTATTGTGGATACGCGATCCATATATTCATCTCGCTTACAACTGGTAAGGCGGGGCCCTGACACGAGCTACCCTACAACCATTGTTTGATCCATGAATATTTTACTCTCACAACACTCTGTATTAGTAGGCTTAAGAAATCCGCTTTTTGTTTTGTAATCCTTGGAATCCACTAAGTAAGTTGGCTCCCCCTGGACTTGGTCATATCCTTCCCACCTTAGCTTCGCAACCATAGCACATAAAGATCTTCCACCTTCACTCGTTCAGCTACGCCAACGCCAGAATCATGGAAGTGACCGGCGCTACGAGGACATGACAACTTTTGACAATCAGTTAATTTAGTGTTTTTAATACAGAAATAGAGTGTTTATCCATATTTGTATAACTGCGTAGTTATATAAAGATCGTTATGAAATGTAAATTTGATCCATTGAAAGCGATTGTACTCGATTTGCTACCCATTGGCACAGACGTATCATGCCACTATTGCCCAATCCTAAACACATGTCTGCTGGCAAGTCTGTCCCGAACGAACACAACGAGATCCGCACTTGTCACCGCACCAAGTACAGTAAACTGTAGAAAAGTCAGTCGAGCCACTCCATCCATGAAAGAACGGTTTCTACTTACGTGGGGGGTCCTCGGCATAGCAGCTGCCATCGCCGATGGTGCATTTACCACCTTGGCCAACACATTCTCGGCATCGGGGTTCAAGCCCGCGACTCAACAGTGCATGTGGCTATGATATAACGTTAGTCTCGGAGGTAAGTGCAGCGGTGTGTACAAGGCTAGGGGGACATACCACTTCCCGGACAATGGTCTTGCCGTCGCGTTCAACAACCTCAACTCCCATGGGCAGGGCGTTGGGACTTGCGATCGCAGTTGCAGCCATCGACGTAAAGAGGATAGTCAAGATTCCAGTAGTCTTCATCTTGATGTTACTGTATGTTTTTTGTATGTGTGTGTATGAGGAAGAAGTCAAGTGTGATGATTTGGAAACAGATGACTTTGGGGAATTACTACCCTTTATATACCAGTTCATGGCTCAAATACTCTTGCTGGCATCCTCCCTACGTTAACATTATAGCCACTACCAGTTTCTGTAGCTAGAGTGCGAAGGAGCGTCACTCTACATCTGGCCGTGTGATGTCATCACCACGACTGGGTCATTGAAAGAGTCACCAGGAGTTCTTTTCGTGAATCCTTTCTTGTGGATAGGTCCTTGAGCCTGTGAGGTCCGAGGCTGCCAATAGGAAAGCATCTGGGCAAGTTGTCGGATCGGCATTGAAGTGGCAGCGATGTAGATCCTGTCAGCTGAATCTCCCCACAGAGGTTACACTCGCCTCTTTCTATAAGCGATCAGATGCGTTGTAGTCTGGCCTGATTTCCATAATCAAAAGATCCAAGTGACTTGGCGCACCAGTTCGAATGGTTAGGGTGTGAGGGAAAAGGTACACATTTCGGTATGTCTCAAAGAGTAAGCAAACCACGTCATTTCTTGGGGGCTGAAGGTGGAAGGATCTTTCACGGATGTCGGTCTGAACGGCGATTGGCCCAGATCCGGTTCAGGTCTGCAGATCTCAAGCCTTCATCTGTCGGCAGTGATATTCAATTCCGCTGGCTGACGTGAGGAATACAGTATTGGGCAGGCTGAACCCAATCAGCTGAGCTAGCTTCACAAGGCGCTTCTGTATATTCATAGGGGAGCGTGTCGGGTGGAGGCCGAGAAACGATTAGACTTGCATAAATATTGTTAGGTGTTACCAGCAGATGGATGTAAGTTAATGCGATCTTATCGTTACTTCTACGCCTCTGATATGATTATAGTCAGCTGACTGGTCTGCTACTTACACTTTAGAGGTATCACAAAGTTAGCGTCACTCACCGCTCAATTACTCTAGGAATACTCTCGCCATTCATATTGGCCAGCCCAGATTGGTATCCCGTCGCTGTCTTACCTTTTACATATGCATCAACAACTCTTCCTTTCGCCGACAAGATCTACGTCAATAGGACTTGCTGATGAGGAAGATCATTTCCAACTATCAATGCGTACAGAAATACGATACCCATTCCCCCGCACGTCTCAATCCTTCAATTTTATACCTGCCGAAAAGGCGTTAGTTCGATGACGATTGATGACAGGAAACTTTGATCCGCGTAGCAAAGGCGCTTCCTACGGGAACTTTGGTAACCTAGCCTACCGGGCACCCAAGCGAGACAACCCCAAAAATGCAAGGTTGATGCTGCAGATCTTCAAAAGTGATGCTGGAAGGATTTTCAGGTGTACCAGGACTCAATGTAGAAAGACTGTGTGTTGGCACTGTTGACTTAGCTGACTGTAACTGTTTTATTGTTGTGTTGATTTGACACGTATCCTTCGTGACTTACGCCTTAGAAAACGTCAAAAAAGGAGAGAAATAGTAACTGTTTTATTCTAGCGTATTCGCTTGCGTAGTAAAGTTACTTAGAAATAAATACTTGTAGTTTCATTGAACTTAATAAAGTATATAATTATAATTTCTCTCTTTTGTTGCTGTTTATTTTACTTAGTTTAATGACTTTGTTACCCTACGCCTGGGGCAAGGGCCTGTATCACTGAGGATGAAGATGATCGACGAGGGTACCCCGAGAGTCTTTTGTGTAGATATATAACTACGCTTTTATTAACTTGCAACTAGGAACATAATTTATATTTAAACTTAACATTGGTTAGACTTAGAGACTGTACACAGAATCCTAACTGATACATTTCTAATTACGTAGCATGTCTAGTATATACAATCATACTCAAGGTCCCGTCCATATTTAGCACCCCTTTTACGCAAAAGGCAAATAATAGCCTCATGCTTAGCATAATCAAGTGGTGTCTTGCCCATAGCACATACGGAGTTAATATTAACCTTCCCTGTGTCAAGTAGTAGCCTGACGATGGCCTCAGCATGCCACGAGGCCGCAAATGTCAATGGCGTTTGACCTCTGGAGCGCCAATCAAGGCTCCTCGCGTCAGGGTCAACCCTATCAGTGCCAAGTAGAATCTTAACAATCGCTACTTTCCCCCCAGAAATCGCGTGCATTAATGGGGTACGTCCAGGAATGAAGCATCCAGTAGCCTTTGAGTCAGGGTCAACCCCGCATGTGCCAAGTAGAAGCTCAACAATTGCTTCATGGCCTTGGTCGGCAGCATATGCTAATGGTGATTGACCTCCATAATAGTAATCACTGTCCTTTGAGTCTGGGTTGACCTTCCCAGTAGCCAGTAATAGTTTAGCAATCACCATATGGCCTTTCTCAGCAGCGCATGAGAAGGGGGTTCTGCCATTCCCAGTCAACGGGTCCGGATCGACGTTTCTCTGGAGGAGGAGCTTTGCAACACCCGCATGCCCTCCTGCGGCAGCATAATGCAGCGGATATCCGCCATAATGATACGTAACTCTTAATTCCGGGTTAGCGCCTATCTCCAATAGTAGCCTGGCAACACCCTCGTGCCCATAGCTAGCCGCATGGATCAAAGGAGACTTCCCATGCTGGTCTGTCGCGTCAATGACAACGCCTTCAATACCAAGTAGCAACTTGACGATCTCCTCGTGCCCCTTCTGAGCGGCGAAGATGAGGGGCGTTCTCGCGATCCCCTTTTTTGGGTTGGGACTCGGATTAGCGCCATTCTGAATTAGAAATGAAACCATGCTGGCCTCACCGTTTTCTGCAGCAACTGAAAGTACTGTCTGGCCGGAGCTATTTTCGGTCTCCAGCTTTGCACCTTTCTCAAGTAACCGAGCTACGATAGATGTGTCCCTGGATCGTAGTGCACAGCACAAGGCTGTATTTCCATTGGCGTCCAACTTGTCGATTGTGATATCAGAACGTTCTGAGATTAGGTCAACAACAGCCTTGTGTCCGTTCATGGCGGCAAGCATAAGTGGGGTTTTCCTTCCGCTGAGACTGCCTATTGATGAGGAATCTGGATCCACGTCGTCCCTTGCGAGCAACAGCCTTACGATCGTCTCATGCCCTAACTCAGCGGCATATGATAGGGGCGTTCGATGATTACTGTCCCTTTGATCTGGATAGGAGCCTCTTTCGAGTAGACAACGCGCAAGCGACCACAAACCGAAGTACGCAGCTAGGTGTAAGCCTGAAATCATCACAGGTGAGCGGCCCCCAGAACCCTCAATGCAAGGCATCATTGTATAGCCGCAGAAGTTGACATGGGTATCAGATGTGAGGAAGCATAAGAGTAATTCATCGACCTGTGCTGTAGCCGACTGGGCATGATGTCCCCAGTACTGGGCCGAGTAACTGTACAGGGGATATTTTTCGAGATAGGCCCTGAGATCACCTTTATTTTCATTGTAGAGATAGTATCCGTTGTCGTAAGCTTGGGGATCAGCCTTGTCAAAATAGTCGAATGAGAGGTAAGTGACGCAAGTTATGGTTATCTCAGTTTCTGAGTCTTCAAACCACTGTTCTTGCTCTCGCTCAAAGTATTCTTGCGTTGTGTAATGGACAAGCCGCACTACAGTGCTCTCCTCATCAACAGTAACAAGACCAGCGCATAAGGACAAAAGAATTTCTGGATGAGGAATGAAATTCGGATCCAGCTCTTTAGCGTTCTTGCGGACGGCAAGAGCGTGCTGGAGCTCCCGCAAAGAGAGTGGTCTTTTGGCATGCACAATCCAACTTAGAATCTTCATAGCAAGCGCCTTCCGTTTGGGCTCTTGGTCTTGAATCCGCATCATGGCTTGATGGTAATGATCACCCAAACCTTGCTCTCCCTTATTGAGGGTTTCTAAGGTCTCCAACAAATCTCCCTTGGTTGGTTGGGACAGGACAGTACCTATCTGGAGAGAAGCGAGCAAGAACCTATGTCACAAATTAATACCGAGCTGGTGGCAACACAGATCTCAAATGACATACATTCCATCGGCGATAGTGACGATTCTATCCTTGATTTCAGCTTTCAGTGGATCGTCAATGATTAAAGATTCTCTCATAGAGATCTGTTTATCCAGATACCTTCGGATATCACCATCAGTTGCGGTGATGTTCATTGTGAGGCTACCACTGAAGAAGTTGGACACCTCTTTGTTGGGCCTTGACGTGGCGAAGATATTAGCAGTCATATGATTTTGAAGACGAAATAGTTCCCTTAGAACTGTTGCCCGAGTGTTATCAGATGCATTGGATTCATCCAGAGCATCAATGACAATGTAAACCTTTGAATATTCCTCTGCCGTAGAGAAAAGAGCTTCCGAAATTTCTTCAAGAGTCGGATTTGTTCGGAACCTTTCATGACGTCTGTGTAGATCTAGGACGCTGGTAGGAAGAGGAGACCGTGCTTGGGCGAGTTGTCTCAACAAACTAGAAAGTATGTCAGTAGCCCTTTGTTGAGTGTGTCGCTGATAATTGCAGTAGATATATGCAATGCCGACATCTGGTGCTTGCCCGAACATCGAAAGAAGATGATGTACCACCATTGATGTGATAACAGTTTTCCCAACTCCAGGATTACCCAAACACAAGATATTCCGATCATTGTAATGTAGCCATATTTCAAATGCTTGGGAATACATGAACCATTGACCCGTCCCGGGTTCTGCTTTTCTGAAATTGTCTTTGTGAGAGATGGCGTAGTCATGACCAGTCAACCACCCTAGAATGTCTCTATCATACTTGGAGTGGATAATTTTAGAAACTGGTTTGAGTTCTTCAATCACATTCTTAACCGATCCTTCTAAATCTGCCTATGAATTTAGTATTCCTCAATCCACTATGATATGTCTCTAACTGACCTGAGAGGACATCAGTTATCTTGGCCTCGCTCTCAATCCTGCTTGGAATTATCTGCAGAAGCAGGTCTTTGGCGTATGCTGCGGCCACCATGGCTGCATAGCCCTGCCACTGGTCGTTCTTGTGCGTATCCGAGTAATCGCAGATTCCCCGAATTATAAGACACGGAAAATGGTTCATCAATCCTGCAGCCTCCATCTCAAAGCAAAGTACATCGTGATCTTGTGCAAGCCTATCACGGATAGTTGCATCCTTCATGAGCTTGTCAGCGGATGCAATGACACCATAATGGATCATGGGGTTGTCATGGTCATCGGTTCGTTGAGCTCGAGCTACCAAGTCGAAATCACCACCTCCGCAGTGTTCTGGGCAGCTTTCGCCTTGATGGATGATGTGGCTTTGGTAGAGTCTGTCATTTTCCTGGCCAGGCGATTCGTATTTCTTTCGCAAGCGGGGCTTCTTAGCCAATGCCTCTTCGATCGCCTGCTTGATGGTATGGCCATTACCCTCGTAGTGAGATCTCAATCCGCTGACCGCTGATCGAAGACTGGTAGGGGATTGATTCATAAACCCAGTTAATTGCAAGGGCTGGTTTTGAACTGCTTTGCCAAAGTCGTATTGAAGAACGCTGCTCTTCCCTCCACGGGTGGCACCCACAACGACGTCTCCCAGGCGAACATCGTGTTTCCCACTGGGTACGCCTCCACCAATACCGACCATCAGACCAACTCTTACATTTGGAAAACTGTGCAAAAGTCCCTTTGCAACGCATGCTGCTGAGGTAATCCCGTACTCTCCGTCTGGCAAAACAGCTATGACAACCATATGCCGACCGATTTTCCCTAATTTGTAATTGTTATCATCATGAGGAGAGATTGAAAGAGGTGGTTCGTGTTCTTCGTCAAGGAATGCCTCCGCAGCAACACGTTCAGTGCTGAGTGCACAGATCCAGCCGACTGTATAATCGTGCGGATTTGACATTATAGAGAAATTGGTACTATGTGACGATGTTTGTAAAATGTGTAGATAACAGAGGATATGTAGCTTTGGTTATGGATGAAGAAGTTAGGTTAGAACAACAAGATACCAGGGTAGGCGGTGAACATGAAGTTCCAAGTTGCGGTCGTGTCAGCCAATTAGGCGGCCATGCCGTGCTGACCGGTTGCGGCCGCACATTTAATTACACTCAAGACCACCCTACCTACATAAGAGACAACCCTCAGGTACCTCGGCGTCTAAGCGGTGACACTTCCACTTCCTTCACGCCGTACCTCATCACTCAAGAAAGAAAGTCAGCGCAAAGTCCACTTACTGGTTACTGAAGACTTTCCTTTCTTTGGTTGGTATATTGACGTTTACTACAAATGTAAGACAACTTTACGTTCTTGGGCGGCAGATCCTCCGAGGCGTACTTGACAAAATGGCACAGATGGTTAGACCAATTGATTGCGCCCGATTTCAGTGTTGCAGCATCAGTGACGTCAACGGCGTTCTGCGTTCTCGAGCCTGCCTTGGAAAACGCCTGCACTAGAGACCTTTGGCTCATCACAGCCTCAATGTGGCATACGTGCGATCCTTAAACTTGATATACCCCAGACAGAAATGCAAGTGCTGCACATAGAACAACGTTCATGAACTTTACTATACTTTCAGTGTTATTGTGTCAATCCGGGGCAGGCTATGTGGCTGAACGAACGGCTTCAAGCCGCTTGGAAGTGTCCATGCTATCAAGTCCTTCAACGTTCGCGGTTTTTGTCGATGTCACTGATTGCCCGAGTGCTGATGATGCTTCCATGGTACCAGTGATGCCTTAACAAACGACTTCAGACCGCTTTGAAGTCGTTGGGAAAATGTGATGGCAGCTGAGACAAAACCCATTGGAGTTGACGTGGCACTTTCATCCATTTCTCCAATAGGGTGAGTTAAGGCAGTTAAGAATCGAATTATGGGTAAGCGCCCCGAGCCTGATTCAGTACTTGGAAGATGTATCAAATCAGGCTGTGCAACCTCGGGCAGTGAAGGTGTAGCCAATCATCGTGTTAGCTTTCCTCCCACCCCCCCTAAAAGAAAAAGCCCATGCATAATCAAATGTCAAAGTGTACATTGTATTGTAATTACCTAAACGCCTAGCTACTAACTAAATTTTCCCCTTCTAATACTAGCTAAAAAATATAAGATAATTCTTTTATAGCTTTTAAGGCTAGTAATCCCTTATTCTTTCTTTAAGGTAATTTAGAAATTTAATACTTTTAAGA
>JAPHDB010000314.1:0-10003 GCA_030772735.1 Fusarium sp. MBC 181 | reverse complement strand
GCGATGAAGTTCAGCGAGAACATAGCCGCAGGGCTCCAACCAAGCACGCCGGCAATGATACCCAATGGCACGAATGGGAGAAGGACGTTGACGTAGTCTATCGCGTCAATTAAGTCGTAGTTCAATCAATCAGCAAAGACATGCTTACTGCTTATCAGTGTAACCTTGGTGACATGGAAAGTACTTGCTGGCCACTTGATCAGACGATTCGGGCTGTCTTTGCCAGGTGTGCTTGTGCCATCAAATAAGCGCCTTATTAATTCATGACGCTCCCCATTCACGGGTGGTACGCTAAGTAACGGCGATCCCTCGTGGAAGAGCCCGGGGTTGGCGGCTTCATCGTCGCTGCAGACAGGGTTGGCCCTTCGGTCGGAGTTTCTGCCTGACCAAGTGCGACGGATCTGCTTACGAAAGGCTGGGTAGGCTGCGTACGCGGAAAAGGTCAGCTAACGATGGCATATACAGCTCAAGTGCGAGTTTCAAATGATAGAAGCATAGTGGGATCTAAGGCTTCAATGCCGCGGTGATGGAATGACGTCGTTGCTTACCAATCATAGTTCTGTCACAGTTTTAAACGCAAAAGAATTATAGAAATGAGGGTTGGATCAAGCGCTCACTGGCGTCTTGCTCATATTATATCGAAGCGCCAAAAACGCGGATGACAGAAACGCCACTAACTCTCCATCGGAGACTGAGTGCAACATCGAATTCGCATGCGTACGTCCGCCACCCGAGTCACCTGTACACCAAAACTGGGCCCAATCGTTGGCAAGTGAGTAAGGCAGACAACCTCTGCGCCCCTCTTAAGGTTATTTATTCTGTGGCTCGAATCTGGAATACGGGCGCTCAACCATGGTATAAACAAGTTGCACACCAATATATAACCCCGCTATACTAGTTCCACCAACGATGCCAGGTCTCGATTCTTTGCAAATGAACAATATTAAACCCCCCATTGTTTTTGTCACGAGCGCTATTCTCAAGAATCAATATCCTATATAGAGAGTATCACAGCACGATAGTCCATTCAGCCGAGTAAAACTCTCGCTGGTTCAGGTACTGGAATAGCATCGAGCATCGCAAGATAACCTTTAGATTTATTTAATGAAACAGCTTTGCAAGAGGAAGGTGGCCGCTAGTTACTGAGTCCTGGCTCTATCAGCATCCAACACCCGCTCCAATATCGCCTCATCGGGACTGTTCGCTGACTACTATGAGTAACGCTGCTGTTGGCACAGACATCGTGACGTAGCCTAGCTCTTGGGCGCAGATACGGAAGAATGGGATGTTTAGTACTATTTCTTATAATAATGCTCACTAATGGTAGTTTAATTTATTCTATAACGTTAGTGAAGAATGATTTACTTAATTAAGGACTGATCCAGGAGTATGAATGGGTGCTAGACTGAGTACAAGAAAAACATCAAGTAGTGATAATTTATTGTTAAGAGTCGAGGTACGAGGTTGCACTTCCTCAACAGTTTTGGAATAGTCACTTAATTAATTTGCCATCATTCTATGGCGTTATCGGCATTTCAAGGCCGTATGCTCATAATATGCTTATGGAGGCTTTTTGAGCATCGCAATCCAACAGGGGGCGTATTACCCCTCTGCCTAGGGGTTAGCCCGTAAGGCAGTATATGATCTTATTGGATACTGTCATATCATGGTTATCGACTTACTTGTTACGTACCAGTCGTCGCGCCTTTCACTGTTAACCCCGCCTTCTCAACACTTCGACGTTGCCTTTTGTTCTCACACGCTGAACAGATTTATCTCATCGGCGCTTAAAACCACCACTGCTGAATTGAGTTCACTATGCGTGGGATTGTAAGTCCGCTTCTAATCCTGCCTTGGAAGCTCCACAAACTAACCTTGAACTCCCTTTTCGCTATAGGTGCATCTCCAAGCTGGCCAGTGTGTGAGTATCACGCCCTTCTTGTTACATTTCCTTCTCATTTCTTCCTAACGCAGCATATTAACCTCAATAGGGTAACCAAATCGGCTCTGCCTTCTGGCAGACCATTTCGGGCGAGCATGGTTTGGATAGCAGTGGCATGTAGGCAACCCATTCGGAATGCCACTGAATATTCATCCTTCTCACGCATCAATCTAGGTATAATGGCACCTCCGAACTACAGCTTGCGCGCATGAACGTCTATTTCAACGAGGTGCGCGATATTATGTGACCCATTCCAAACTATCCTCGGCCTCTGATCGAGTTCGCATAGACATCCAGCAACAAGTACGTGCCACGTGCCGTGCTCGTTGACCTAGAACCTGGCACAATGGATGCGGTGCGCTCCGGCCCGCTTAGCCAGCTCTTTCGTCCCGATAACTTTGTCTTTGGACACTCGAGCGCCGGAAATAACTGGGCTAAGGGTCACTACACAGAGGGTGCTGAGTTGGTTGATCAAGTACTGGATGTGGTCCGTCGCGAAGCCGAAGGCTGCGACTCCCTCCAAGGCTTCCAAATCACCCACTCGCTCGGTGGCGGTACAGGCTCCGGCATGGGCACGCTGCTGATTTCTAAGATTCGTGAGGGTGAGATTGATACCACTGATGTGATGCACATTTCGATGCACTGCCTCTCACGGTTCTAACCGCCTATTTAGAGTTCCCAGACCGTATGATGGCTACCTTCAGTGTAGTACCGTCTCCCAAGGTGTCTGATACCGTCGTGGAGCCGTATAATGCCACGCTTTCGGTCCACCAGCTGGTTGAAAACTCAGATGCGACTTTCTGTATCGATAACGAGGCTCTGTATGATATCTGCAAGGGTACCCTGAAGCTGTCGAATCCTTCCTATGGCGACCTTAATCACCTCGTATCAACCGTCATGTCTGGCGTGTCAACTTCACTGCGCTTTCCTGGACAGCTAAACTCTGACCTTCGCAAGATGGCTGTTAATTTGGTAGGAAGACTCGTCTCATCTAGTCACATATCGCTGTGATCAAATAGTGTTGTGGCTAAGCATTCCTCCTCCTCGTCTAGGTTCCCTTCCCCCGCCTACACTTCTTCATGGTTGGCTTTGCGCCCCTCACTAGCCGTGGCTCGCACTCGTTCAGTGCTGTCTCTATCCCCGAGCTTACCCAACAGCTATTTAACCCCAGGAACATGATGACAGGCTCTGATTTTCGAAACGGCCGCTACCTGACCTGCTCTGCCATCTTTCGCGGAAAGGTGTCTGCGAAGGAGGTGGAGGACCAGATGCACAAGATGCAGCAGAAAAACTCGGCTTACTTTGTTGAATGGATTCCCAATAACGTGCAGACGAGTCTATGCTCTGTCCCCCCGCAGGGGTTGAAGATGTCGTCCACTTTTGTCGGCAACTCGACCGCCATCCAAGAGATCTTTAAGCGCGTTGGCGAGCAGTTCACCGCTATGTTCCGCCGCAAGGCTTTCTTGCACTGGTATACCGGAGAAGGCATGGACGAGATGGAGTTTACAGAGGCTGAGTCCAATATGAATGACCTGGTATCGGAGTACCAGCAGTATCAGGACGCAGTCATCGACGACGACGTCTATAGCGTGGAGGAGTATGACGAGGAGGAAGTCCCCGCCAAGGTTGACGCTTAGTCCATCGCAAACTTGTGGTCGGACAGCACACGGTTTATCATAGTGGGCTCACATAAGGTCATGACGCCCTGCGGAAGCAGCGACTACTAAAGGACAATCTTTATATACCCAATAGGGCTTGGTAGTCGCTAGGCGGTCTAGTTAGTTCGCGCTATTACGTATTAGAGATCCCACATAGCTCTCAAGTGTTTGGAAGATGTCAATCTACCTCGAACAGAGCCTCGTGTTACGTCAGATAAGAGACTCATTATCCTTGACGGTCAGAAAAGCCATGCACAGATGAGGCTTTTGCAGTTTTTACCGTAAATTCTCCCGCTATAAAACCGCTGACGAGCATCCAGGATGAATGGATAGTTATGTGCCTTCTGAACAACGTCTACTGCTGTTACCTAGTAGCACATTGTTCTCATTATTTGCAGCTATTTGATAATGGAATTTTTAATACCATCAAAGGTGCGTATCGGAAGGAACTCTAAAATCTGGCTAATTTGATTGATTATGCACCGGACAATTAAGCCAACTTTATTCAGACATATGCGAATGTCGGAGAGGCGCGTATGAGAAAGGAGATGATATTATACGATTGGAGACCTACTGGACATTGGCCTATTTGACTGAGAGCAGAGATGTGATTTCTATTGCACAGGAATGCCGGGGATATGCTTATACTGGATCTCTTTAGGTCTCGCCTAGGAGTCTACAACCCCTAAACATAAACGGCTTCAAAGGTAGGCCCTTTGCGGTCTAGACTTCCATGTCTATCATCGAGACTCTTGTGGCTCACTTATTGAGCATGATCATCCTTGACAAGCCTTCCCCCAACAATCTCGCTCGTGAGATAAGACTATGATCGATTGTTTCAATGCTGGGTAATCATATACCTTCGTCTAGCCGTTGAACCACAGATGCTCTTCGAAATGTCTTTTAGGATGTTTGCTTCGATGTAGTATCAGGGATCACTGGATGTCCAATAGCGACCAGCTATGCTGCCATACAAAATGCAGATATATATATTGCTACCTCCTGCAAGGCGAGATAGGCACCGTGGGTTCAACATGGGTTAGGCTCTATTCTCTATCCCTTGGGGTGTATGTGATAGTTTGCGGTCGACTAACAGTATGTACTTGAATGCCGCCCATCACTATTGCATATACCAATAATGGCTGGCTGTGATAAATTTGAGCCTGGGCACACTCTCCAACAGCCCCGTGTTCAATTGACAAGATCGTGATATCTGGTACGATAATATTCTTCTTATACACATGATTCCTGTCCTGAAACGTGTTCTAGAGGCACTTGTCTATCCTGGGTGCGGCAATGTATACGACATACCTATCGATGAAAAAGAGGGACATGATTTTAGTACCATATGAAAATACAATATAAGCTATAAATTCTTAGAACTTGAATAGTTTTCTTTGCATACAGCGGTCGTAGTGATTTCGTTCTCGTTACTCATTAACCCATCTATCATCAAGACAGCTACTAGAATGACAAACCAAGCCCTTTACATTATTACATCACAATAATTCCCTGATTAAGCTCCATTTCGATAGACCTGTGCTCCCTGATTTCTGAACATGACTATGTCTCTTCGCTGGAGAATCATCAGTGCTCGATTCAACGCCTGCTCACTGTACCCCTTGCCCTCTACCATCTCTCTCCGTAGTGTGGACAGGCTTGTGCTCCATCCAATAGGTAGACGGCGCTTGAGCTCAGTCTCGAGACGGTTCACCTCGTCGTTCAACTCACGGCTACCCTGGTTGCTGCCCTGGTTGACCGCGTCCATGGTAGAGCATAGAAATAGCCGGATAGCCTCATCGGCATGCGCCTCGGTGGCGACGGGAGAGAGGGCGAGTTTGGCAAGAGACTCAGTGATACGCACGATAGCTTCCAGCTGACGGATTGTGATAGGGATAGAGGAACGGGTATTGGCTTCTATTTCGGCGTCGTGGATTTGGCGACGGATAGAGACAAAGTGAGAGGAGAGCTTCTCAGCTGCTTCGGGACTGAGTCGAGGAGCGCAGCGACTTTGAGAGGTTAGTATACATGGCGGAAGAGCCAAAAGGAACTGAGCAACTTACGTCTTACAGTAGGTTATATATTTTCGCATGTTGTCGATAAGGATCTCAGACTCGACCATTTCGTCGGCTCCCCGACCATTCATCTGGATACCAAGAACGTGCTTGGCCATCTTCTCGTCCTTCTCGCGGCTATGAACATCCTTGACAATGAAAACCAAGTCGAAACGTGACAGGATGGTGGTTTGGAAATTGATATTCTCACCAGGAGTTTTCATGTCATCGTATCGACCAAAAATGGGATTGGCAGCAGCCAGGACTGATGTTCGCGCGTTGAGAATAGTGGTGATACCGGCCTTGGCGATGAAAATGGTTTGTTGTTCCATGGCTTCGTGGATAGCGACTCGGTCTTCGGCTCGCACCTTATCAAATTCATCAATACACACTACTCCACCATCGGCCAGAACCATAGCACCACCTTCAAGATAGAACTCGCGGGTAGACTGATCACGCTGGACGGAAGCTGTCAGACCAGCGGCAGATGAACCTTTTCCGGAGGCGTAGATAGGGATGGGTGCTGCCTTCTCGACAAACTTTAGAAGTTGAGACTTGGCCGTACCAGGATCACCGAGAAGTAGCACGTTGATATCGCCTCTAAGTTTCATGCCATCAGGGAGAATCTTTTTTGAGCCACCTAACAGGAGACAGAGAATTGACTTCTTGATGTCCTGGTGTCCGTAAATTGAAGGAGCGATACAAGCAGCCATGACATTGTAAATGTCTGGCCGTCTGCTCATCTCCAAGAATCCTTGCTCTTCCTCCTCTGAGAAAGTGGCGTTGCCCTTGGCTGCTTGATCAATGTCTGACCGGATTCCAACTGCCCTTAGATAAGGGGTGCGGATAGCCACTGCGCCACCGTTGGATGAGTTTTTGGAGGCCGTATTTTGGTAGATGGACAAGATGCCTATGACAGTTCACCTCGATCCCGGAACGACCCGGTTTGTTAGGTATCTGTCGGCTGAGATGAGAACATGTCTAGGTAGTTCTCCAACAGGGACTTGATCAGGCGCTTCCTGAAGCTTGATGATCTGCTGGTCGACGAATCGTGACTTCTCGTGTACGACAAAGTACGGATCCAAGGGGCACTTTGGCGTGGGATCGTTGGGAATTCTGCCACGAGCGCATTGTCGGGGCAGAGAGACACCAGTGAATCCACCCAAGATAGGAATGGCTTGTGTGTGACCGCAATTTCGACATTGTATATGAAGTTCTGTTACTTTTGAGGACATGACGGAGGCACCGATAACGATACCCGGTACCCGGACCAATCGAGCAATAGCCATCGAATCGAGATTGCGGATGGACACATCGTCTGCGTTGGAATGAAGAAGGAGCTGGTGCTTGGGGATCTCGATTTTGGGCACGTGAGGGAAGACAATGCGGTGGGTGCACTTCATCAAAGCATATTCGAACTATGATATGTCAGAAGTTGGAGAATTAAGCTGTTGCATAGTCCTTACCAAAGGGATGATCTCGGTTGGCTCAGATGTCAACTGATGCGCCAACTCCTCGTTGAAGCTGATCAAGTCATTGATGCTGACATCGCAGTAGTACCTCTTTAGCAGTGCGTTCTCTCGTAGTTGATCTCTGCCGAAGCGTCAGTATATCAAGTCATGTAACCCGTGGGCAATCGGCGCAAACCTGTACACAAAGTTGTTGTTAAGCCGAAAGTCAAGGATGAAGGTTTCGAGCTGCATTTGAAGCTGTAGGCGAGTATCCCTATTCTCACCGAAACTCGGCTCGTAGACATGCGCAGAGTGGATCGATCCGCGGTCCATTGTGATGTGATCTGTTAATACTCTGATATCTCCTTAGCTCGCCTGCGAGCACATGAGTTGACAGGGACTCTAGAAATCTTATTTGTGAAATATGGAGGGACTTGCTCCGCGTTGGTAGGGTAACTAAGTGGATGCAGTAATGTACGCGACCCCTGAGAGAAAGACGCAACGCGTGGTTATAGTGGTTGCAGTGCTGAAGCCAGCGGCCCTGATCAGAGGGATAGGGCAGTGATAGAGCTCGGCTTATCATCACATGTCAGCGCCCAGGAAATACCCATTGGCTAATGGAGTGGGGCCCAGCGAGCCAACCTTGCTTGCTAGGTTGGGCACAAAATTGAGGGACATCGGCGGGACCCGATCTTAGCTGTGTTTTACAGAGTAGGGCTTTGGCCATCTTTTGAGCTTCATATGTTGCCTAGGATCATTGTCAAGCCACGGTATTCTAAGCGAGAGATCCAAGACAGCTTGAGCTTCACTGCGTTTTTAACCGCACCAAAGGGCATCGGAAAACAACTGTCGTTGGTTCGACCAACGAGTGTGTGTGCCTCGTTTTTAATGTAATGCTGTATCAAGGTGCAGCTTCTGGATTGCATCTAGCATTAACCGGCGCTAAGCCTAAGGCGCAACCGCCTCGCCTGGGTGGCAACTCAGTGACACCTGACAAGGGCCCATTAAATACGCGGCCTAGAGTAAAGAGGTGACCAAAAGAGGGCACTAATGAGCGATTGGTTTGCCGGCGAAGGTCCTCAAATTTCCGGAATACATGAGGGTCGAAGTCTGGATCTCTGGTGGTACCAAACCCGTACGGAAAATGGGAGGCTAGTCTAAAAGTTTGAGAGACTCGAGATGGGCATTGCAAATCGACGAGTCCTTGCTCACTGCAGATCGGAGTTTTAGGTCAACAATTGGTTGGTTATTGTGGCTCGACGCCCCATGTCCCACTATAATACAACCCCATCTCTCTATACTGTGATTGGATAAGAGTCATCGGAGTGCGTTTGGCCGTTGTGATTGGCAATTAGAAACTGGAAATCAAGTTAAGGCGAGACCTATGACGCGCCATGACGCGTCGCGTCACAACTGAATCTGCAAACCTCGAGCGTCGTACCAGGACTATGAGGAAGAGCATGAGATGAGTTCGTCTGGGCAGCTGCGTTTAGAAGCCAAGTCGATTTCCATGGATTGATAACCCAGGACCTTTGAATGACTTATCAATGTGGCCTTTGCGGCAGTCCATGGCCCAATATCGATCTGAGGGGGTAAATCTCCCTTTACAGTGCAAAACCATCCCCAGCTAGAATTTCACTACCTGTCAACTGAGCCCTCACCTGGCTCATTTCTCTAGTAGGCCCTTGTACTCTATCCGAACGCTTGGATGCTGTCTCTCTAGCTCAATCCTAGCCTCGCCTCCTCTGTCGACGCTTTGGACGCAGTTGATTTGTTCAGCTCCAAATTATTTCGCAATATTTTATCCTTAGGCTCGTCTTCCTGCCCCTACTTGGAGGGCGTCTTGCTGTCCTTAGACTTCCTAGATATACCGATCTACTTCCCCGACTCTCATTCTGTTGAACGGATCGCGTGCGCCTTGATGTCCTTAATTGCATGTGTATTGTGGAACTGTCTCCCCCGCCTTCCTTGGAGAGGGGTCTGCTTATTATGCGTTCCTGAATGGGTCTAGGGTCGCCGACAGCTGACTATTAGGTCACATGATACCCCGTGCGGCCATCCTACTGTTCAACACATTCCTTAGGGGTCGCTTTAAATTTCAATCGCACTAGCCCGGTCCCGTTGTTTGCTCTTCGCAGGATGCAGCTATCATCATTGTGCTGATAAGTGTCGGGTTTGTTTGAACCGCCGGTGATCTCCTCTCTATGTATTCAGGCTAACCATCAAGATTCTGATATGCCTAGAAACGCTCTTCCTCGTTACTTGGGTAGGGCCTAGAGATCGGCCCCCCGTGCTTTCGTTACGACCTTCGGTATCCGTGCCTCTAGCACGGGGGGTGCACTGACCGGGCAAAGGGGCTGCTGACAGGGAAAAAAAAAAGGTACCTCAATTTTGCGGTGAAACCCGCCCAAATCTTTGTAGCTTCTTTACCCGCAAGTCCCCGTTTTCTGCACCTATGATGCCCACAAGTATTCATCTATCACAACACCACGGCAGGTGTCGACATCACCACATCACTAACTCATTTTCGATCGCGTACAACTATCGCAGTATTGCTTCAATTGAAATGATGGATACATCATTCGAAAGCCGAGAACCTGCATTATCAGCAGAGCAAAGGTTTATCGATTCTGAGACCGGTTTACCTAACTTCCGCCGCTTCACAGAGCACAACATTGAAGACCGCACCGTCGCCGCAAGAGCGTTATATAGAGAGGGTTTTTACCCATCTATCTCTGCCGCTGCACGCGCATGGAAAGTCGGTTATAAGAGACTTATTGGAAGATGTCACGGCTCACATCCAGTCAGAGATAATGGCGGCAACAGGACTTTGTTTAGCAGGGAAGAAGAGAAAGCTATTCTTGCTTGGTGTTGGAGGATAACACAAGGTCATCACAT
>JAPHDB010000310.1:0-27116 GCA_030772735.1 Fusarium sp. MBC 181 | reverse complement strand
CTATTAAGTTTATCTATAATGTTATATACACTTTGAATAGATCTTAGTAATTAGATTCTAAGAATACAGAGTAGTGTATTAGAACAAGTAACATCTTCAATACTAGATTCTGCAAAGTCATAGAATCTTCAATACAAATGGGAGCATCATTTCAACTCAATTCAAGCTATCCCTGTTCTATGGAATTCGTACAGTGTTGTCAGAACATGGAAGTCTAGCTATAACTTCACCACCTTGGCGCATCCTCTCAGACTTAGGCGCCGTTTCCGTTGTAGGCAATCAGGTTAGGGCTACCAGAAAGGGTGCCAGTGATCTTTCCAGAAGTTCCGAGAGCCTTAATACGGCTTGCGACGGAAGCGGGAGTGGTAAGACCCTCGAGGACCTTAAGGTAAAGGGCAAGACCAGCAACATGGGGAGAAGCCATTGAAGTTCCACTGATGGAGTTGGTGGCGCTGTTAGAGCCAATCCAAGCGGAGAGAATGTTTTGACCGGGAGCAAAGATATCGACACCAGCGCCTTGCAACAGTTAGTTGGTTGCTCACAGGGCTCAGAAAGGAGAGGGATCAACATACCGTAGTTGGTGAAGGAAGTGGGCTTCCAGGCAGAGGTGAGAGCAGCAACAGTAATGGCGTTAGCTGCATTGGCAGGGGACTGGCTGGACACGGGCAGTGGGTTTCCGTTCTCATCACCGTTGCCGGCAGCAACAACAGAGAGAACACCAGAGTTGTAGGCAGCGTTGATAGCAGAGGTCCAAGCCTGGGAAGCCTCACCACCTAAAGTAGCCGTTAGTGGAAGAATCTCATCACACGGGTAAATTTGCCATACCAAGAGACATGTTGATAACGGCCTTGCCAGCGCGGCCCTTGGAAGTGATGTCGTTCACAGCCCAGTTGAAACCGGCCAGAACGCCAGAGTCAGTTCCCTCAGCGCCCTGGAAAACCTTGACGGAAACAATGGTGGCCTATGGAGATTAGTACAGTCCTCTTTACATACAGATGCGTGCACTGACCTTCTTAGCAACACCGTAGGTAGAGCCAGCGATAGTACCAGCAACGTGAGTGCCGTGTCCAAGGGTATCAGTGTTAGCTCCAGAGAAGATGCTGTATCCTGCAACAGCGCGACCGCCAAACTGGGAGTGGGAGATCAGAACACCACTGTCGACAACATAGGCATAAGAGCCCTCGCCAGCAGAGGTATCATAGATGTAGCTAGTAGAGCCAGAGGTGCGATGGGAGATCGTTCCAAGACCCCAGGGAGCTCCGGACTGGGTAGTCAAGGCCCGATCAGACAGCTCGCTAGACTGCTCGTAGTTAAGCTTGACGATCTTGTCAGGCTCGACGAAGGCGACCTTTTTTCCTGTAAGTTGAAGTCTCTATGTTTGATCGCTGAAGCTTACCTCGGGGCTGGCCTCAATCTCCTTGATAGTCTCCTCATCGAACTGTCCAGCATAGGCATTCCAGTTCTTGATGTTGAAGGTATGTTCAACACCGGCAGTCTCGCGCTTGGAAAGGCTGCGGCGATGAACATCACTAACCCAGTTGAGATGGGACTCGACCTTGGCAGCAGAAGCTGATGTCTTCAGAGTGACAATGTATTTGCCGGGGATGATCTCGTCTGAGCGCTTGCTTGGTGCGGTGGGAGCAGCAAGAGCAGCAGGCAAGAGAGCGCCCAAGTAGAGAGCAAGGCGAAGAAGGCTAGCCATCTTTGATCAAGAGAGGGGTAATTGAAGAGGTGGTGATTAGATGGGTGCTCAAAAAGAAGATCGAGGGCTCTTGGCCATGATTTATAGTCATCTTCCAATTCTACTAAACGCGTATAAGTGCCATTCACTCTTTTTGGCAAACTGTCTTCATAGCGGGACTTATTGCGCGATAGTCTTGAAGCTGGGTCTTCAATGCCGGACTTGGCACAGCTTCCTAAATGGTCCATGCCCGATGCACCCCAGAAAGGAAGGTTGCATTTTGACAGGGTTAAATAGAGGAACTATTGCTTCAAGACCACGGAGAACAACAATGGCGTCAAGAATTGCAATGATTATCACAGCTCTAGTCTCTAAAAGGTTATATTAACCTAATGGAGAAGCGGCTATTCGTTTATCTATCAATCACGACGTTGAAAGATAAGAGTCTGTAAGCTAACACTTTAGTCTAGCTACTAGGATGTATTATGATAAGTAAGCTTATCAAGTAGACATAACATCGATCTTTAGAGCGGTTTATTTTAATTTTAAACTGGATCTTAATAAAGCATTATCAGATGGTATAGCTGAAAGCTATCTTGGAACTTTTAGTTGAAACTTATTGCTGTAATAGTTTGACTGGTTCTTTAGCGTATGAAATGCATACCCTATTATATTGCCTTAGAGTTGTTAAATGCTTCCGTAACGCTAAAATTATCACGTTCGTAACAAAGCTCAAAATTCATCTGATGAGTCAGTGGCGGGATCGTTATCCATTACATTTATGTGAGCTTTATTGCCGAGATAATTCTCTAAGCTAACACCGAAACTGACATTCAAGTCAACCATAGACTTGTAAGAGAGATCAATACCTATAACTCTTTTTCTAACTAACTTGCCTTGAGTGCTTTTCTGATTTCTTCCTTTCTTGTTCTTTCTAACTGCTTAGCTGGATCTACATGTAGTCAATATTAAAATCCAGTACAAGAGAGATTGTTACTTACCCTTCCAAATATCTAACATACTTAAAGGAATTTGGATCAACAGGACCAACGGTAACACTTGTCCAAATCCTATTTTCGTCTCGTCTTCCACCAAGGGGTCGTTCATCACTTTAAGCATAATAATATCCCACGTATCCCAAGTGATGAGCGCATAGTATAATAAGAAAAATCCCCACCTGTCACTGTCGCCATATGACCAGACTGTAATGAGTACGCGGCTCAACTGAACAAAGCGAAACATTATCCAAAAGAAGGTTGTCGCGAAGTACCCGTATAACAGCCGTTGAGACCGGGCAAGCATGGATCTGCAAGAGATCTCGGCAGCCTTCTTGGAGCATACATGTTGCCAGTGTTTGAAGAAGTTCTCCAATTTGTCATTCTGGTATTCCAGCTTTTTCGGAAACGTACCCTTCTGGTCCACAAAACTCCATATCAGGCCGGCTTGGTATATGCTCAAGCCAACAATCCATATCCAAGAAGTAGTCGACGTCTTGTATGTGATATCATTGAAGTGGTAACACTTTTGCGGATCGTTCTCGTCCCAGTTGTGATCCTCTATTTCATTGCAAAAAGAAGCCCAGGCAATGCCTAAGAAAACACTTGCTATGATAAGAAGTCTTCTTGTATAGACTCGCCACTTTGTCCAGGGGGTATTATCACTGAAACCTGTTTGCGACTTCTGAACAGCTTCGTACATATAAGCCCGTCGAGACATCCAGAAAGAGATCGATGTCAACCACCAGTATGACAACACCAGTTCCCGATGATAAAAGGTGATTGTATTCCATTGAGAGAATCCACCAATTACGATTGCGGCACCCGTGACTGCTTGAAGGTCGCAAAGAGGACCTAGGAGCTCTTCAGCACCAAGAGCGAATCGATAATTGATGACTTCCCAATCACGCAAGAATGCAGTGGTTGCAGCAACGGCTGTGACCCACGCGGTCAGTACAAAAGCGATTATAACCTACAAGACCGTTAGTGCCCCTGCCTAGTTCCATTTTTGGTGGGTTTGAATATTACCCCGATCCCTCCGATGTCTGAATCACCCGGTATCTTATTCTCATTCTCGGGAGAGGTAGTGAAGTCGCAGCCAACATACTGATAGGCTCGCCACATGGTCAAAGACAAATGAACCACTCATGAGGTGGTTGGGATTTCCGATAGAACAATTGACTGTTGTATGATGGCACTGAGAAAAAAGGAAGCGGGTGGAAGCAATTGCTATAAGTGCAACTCCATTTCTAATAAATGGAGACCTCATGCCACTGTTTGCTAGCAGGCTATGTTGAAATACGTATGCCTAACCTAAGGAGGCTGTGTTCAGGCTATGCCATCATAACTTTTACGAAGTTGATAGCTTACCTCCGCATAATGACGGAAGTAAGGCTGACTTCGTGATTTTGGCGGCCTAAGAGGGTTCAATTAGCACACATGATTGGCTATACTGTTAATAGCCCGCTTTTGAAGTTTTGCACACAGCCTGTATACTTCACCCTCTTATTATATATCCTGAATCTATAAAAACACTATTTAACATGCTAAATTTTCCATAACAGTGTGCCATTCGTTCCAGTTGCTAAGTCACAAGCACTAGCTCTTATGCAGGAGTTTTCGGCTTTGAGTAGGGCGTATCTCTAGACTTATTCGTCGAGAAGATGCATCTTGTAGATATTCCCAATAAATCCCAGAATACCTGTTTCTTGTGAAACCTTCAACTGGTATCGCTTTCCACTAGTCTATCCTGAAACTCTGTCCGGAAAAAGCTTTCCCTCATCAATCTCCGGAGAAATCGCAGTATACCTCCATAGACTGAAGTATGCAGGCGTTGAGCCTTTGCCGCCGTTCTTAGTAGCGAAGATGCCAACAACAGTTCCTGATTACCATTAGTAATGCTGGATGTAATCGGGAAAGATTTATTCAAGTCACCTGTAAAAGGGCCGCTACCGCCTGAGACAAACTCAGCACTTGCACCTGTTACATATCTCGAATGTATAAACACAGCCTTCAACTTTCGTCAATAGCATCGATGGGCCAGATTACACAGCCTCTGATACCTATTTTGGAGTCAAAGCCATCAATGTACAAACCACTTGCGTCCAGAGACATCCGCCTCCTCGTAATCCAACCAGGTATTTTTCGCGAGCGACTGAGTTGCAACTCGAAGACGGTTTCGCTCAATGACGAACCACCACCTCTTTCCGAAGCACTATAATGCTGCTGGAACGAGCTTCGAGACACTGTTATTGTCGATGACCACACAATCTCCGTTCCCTCAGACCTGGTATGGTTTATTCGCCGGTTAAGACGCAAGGGAAGTCTGCGCACAATCTGGGCAGATTCTATCTGCATCAACCAAAGTGACAACGTCGAGAAAGGACATCAAGTCAACATGATGCGAGAGATATATCACCGTACTACCGAAGCTCAGTTTATCTCTGTGAGAGCTTGAGCTCGAATAAACAACAACAACGAGACAAGATCCAAGATGACGAGTATCAACCATTTCACTGGTATGGCGACAAAAGAGACGTCTATCTGTCTTCGTTACTTGTGGCATATGGCAACCAGCCGTTGAGCTACATCATGATGGACATAGTGACCATCGGGTTATTGACATGCACTACCGATCACTTCTGCTCCCTGGAGAAAGACATAACAGCTATCAAGGGATGTTTCTAACTATCAATGTACCTTTTCTCAAAGATGGTGGAGAAGTCGTGGTTCTCTAGGATCTGGACATTCCAAGAGGTAGTGCTTCCCAGGTCGTATCCGTGCACTATGGAGTGTGCGTCTTTCCGTTAGACGTGATGCTACTTGCAACACAGAAAATAATGTCTCGTAGGAACAAAGGGTCCTTCTTGCTGCGTGTCGGTTTGGAAGCGACTACCACCTTTGGGTGCACCTACTCTCGGCCACAATGAGGGGCATTTATGGGACCTCAACGTTCATCGCAACTCGGCACAAAGGAATAACGAGTATTAGGTATAAAAGTATGTATCATCTCCCCATAAACGTCTGACATTATCAGTATTCATCAAGTGAATGGAAGAAACTCAGTTGTAGGCGTTTGTGTCATCGACCTGAAAGTCCTCGCCCAATGTAACCCTACAGTACTCTACTCGCCCATCTTGATCCACACCCTGCGTCTTGTCAAATTGTCCAACTTATCTGGATCGAGAAGTTCATGCTCCAAATAACCTGTGACATTTCGTTGCACACCAAAATCAATAGATCTGAACTTGTTTCAGTGGCGAGGATATGGGCAACTTGGGCCAGCGTTGATACTGCATCAGCTAAATCCACTAGCAGGCTTGTTGAGGAGGACTTTTGACAGCATTACCGGCCGAGTTGATGTACTTCTTGAGCACACTTGTCCCGCCACACTTGTACTTGATAGCTTGGATGAAGTCTTGGGCGTTTAACTTCGCACCGTCCCAATTGGTGTGCGTGTTGTCGTTAGGGTAGTAAGTCTTAGCCTTGGTGGGACCCATAGCCTGAAACAAAGCCACGGAATACTTTGTATGGTTGATGTATTCGACGCCCGCAGCCTTGGCCACAGTCTCAGCGTAATCCGCAAAGGGCCAGGCTGATTGCAACGTGTTCCCATTCCAATAGTTACGGGTTACCAGACCAGAAATAATGGGCGTGGCTCCCTTAGCTTTGACATCAGCGATCATCTTGCGAAGATACCAGCCAAATGTGTGGACGACTTCCTTTTTGCCTGTAGTGGTGGTAACAGTGACAGTGTTCTCACCAGTACCTGGGAGGGTACCTCGATCATTTGTAGTGGGATCTTGGTCGTCGTTGTGGCCCATCTCGATTACTACGAAATCTCCTGAGGCTGTTTTAGATAGCAAATCACTCCACAGACCCTCATTGATGAATGATCTGGTTGAGCGGCCGTTTCTGGCAAGATTCGTGACTGTCAAAGTTGTGTAATCTTGGATGAAATAACCCCAGCTGTCATCCGTAAGTAAGCAAGAGTACATATTCTGATCCTTGGCCGGAATTACTCACCCCTGCAAGACACTTTCGGTGGCATAGTTTGCGGTTGTGCTATCAGAACAAAGTAATAGCTTTGCCGCCTTGACAGGCGCTGCTGCAAGTAACGCTGTGCTAAGTATGTTTGAGAAGTGCATGCCGCAGATTTAATATAGAATAAATGTATTCGATATAATGTTATGCTCTGGAGGTTTTCTTTTCCAAGGTGAGGAATACAACTCTATTTAAGGTAGAAAAATACTATCCGGAACTACCACTTAAACTGCGAAACTCGGTAAAGGCGGCATCTGTTCAAAGTCCCAAATCGGGTATCTCGGAGTATATAGCACTGATCGTAATACTTAATCTAGAAGACTTTAAAGACTCAAGGACAAGCCCTTTCAGTGATTGGCTCGGGGAACTAGATCTACAGCGGGGTCATGTGGGATTGTTTATAATGCAGGCGGGATAATTACCTACCCCACGATTCTCCGGTAGTTGTTAATTTTCCACGTATAACAAAGGGAGAGCTCTGGGACTTTAACAGAAATACGCGTAAAGATTTTCTTCAGGGAGCTACTCGGGGTGTGCTTGTGACACATCTGGTGATAAGATGCCTGGCAATGCGTACTTGATAAAACAACACTTTTGATCACACGAACTTCTTCAGGGCGAAACCTACTCAATTACATTAGTCTTATTGCTCTTAAGAAAATACTAGAATACTTCGCATCTAGAATGGCTGGTTTATATTCATTTAAGAATGCTTAGTTTCTCTCGGGCTCCGATATCTACATACACTGTTATTCGTAGTACGCTTTTAACTATCCCTAGGGACCTACTGACCTTATTTAGGAGGTGCAATTGTAGTCTCGTTGATGTGGGTGGAAGGAAGAGGGAAAAAGCCCGATTGAAGCAAGGAAAGAAGGGTATTTATGCTATACTAAAACCTTACGTATAGGGCAGGGCAAAAAGAAAAGGTCATGTGTGGGCAAAGGAGTCATGATGCCCTTGTGGAAAGTGTAAATAACCTCAAAAACTTTATCTAATCGTTATTCGTAGTACATATATGCAACCTCAATCGCGTATGTTCTTCCTTTTAACAAAGATCTTCCCATTAGCTGCCTCATCCTTGTTGCCTCTTATTATCACTTTTCTTGCTTACCAGTATCATGACCGAGGGAAATCCCCTTATCGCACTTGGCGCAATACCTGAAAGTATCTCAACGAAGATAAAACCATTGTTTATGCCCAATGGAGTTCACGTCTGGACGTGCTAACGTGACCGTGCCCGATACTATGTAGGCTTTGGATAACGAACACGGCGAAGTGGAGGCATGCTGGCAATTTGGGGCCCAAGGTTATTATACAACGCTTTCTGTACATAAGGTGGCTGACTCGTTTGCTACAGGTGATTCTACTGGACCGGTCGTGTTCAAGAAGTGTAAGACCAAATGCGAATACAAGCATAACGATCAGAGACATGCCGAACGACATCTGACAACAAAGTATTGATGACAGCATCTCTGGAGAATGCTGGATTGTATCACACTTAGGTATTTATACTCTTATAGTATAGGTTACTATTATTCTTTAAGCTACTATGTTGAATATTTGTCTTGAATGTCTGTCTGCTATTTCTCAAGGTCCTGAGTGAATATACGGAGCCCACCAATGTGGATCTTTTATATGGTCCCTAGCGCTTCTCAGAGCATCATGTAATGCCTTTGCTACCAGAAACTCTGTTGCTTCACCTGACCTGTTCTGACTTAGAGCCTGATAAAACCTCTCAGTAACATAGGCATGAGAAGCGCCGTTTGCTGTTGACAAAGCTCCCAGAGCATGCCTGAATCCAGCCAGTTGGAATGCGCTGATCATGCCTAACCCTTCATCGGTCGGTGTTTCGGTCTTGCCCCCTGCTGAGGGATGTAATGATAAGAAAGCGATTTGTGGCTTGTACAAAGTTGCGTCATCAGATATCAACTCTGCTGTCAGCTTTCCCTCGTCCGCGCCCGTTGACAGGGGCCTGCCAACTTGAACGTAACTTTGGGACGGGTTGAAAGAATCAGAGTGTCCGTCGCAAGCAAAATGAATAACATCAAACCTGCCCATTCTTTCCAATGTCTCTTTGATTGACGGCTCCGAGAGGGTCACCGCCGTGAAAGTCTCTTCAAGAGTTTCATCCATTTTTTGAAACGCTTCTGTAAGATCTGGGCGCTGACTACCATCTGAATCTCCGGGTATCGTGACGATCAAAATTGAAGTCTTTTCTCCATTACTATCACTGGGTTTAGTGCTAGCTCTTGCTTCCATCAAAGACGTAATAGATGGAATATATGATGAGATTGCATTATCCAAAGTGCCACCATCGGAGTTTCCTGCTGCGTGGAACGGAAATCCGGTGGCGATACCCGTCCCGATCCACCACACTCGGGGAGTTGGCGACGATGACTGCAACCCTCCAATTTCCTTGAGAATAGGTTCGACACACGCCGTCCATAGCCAACCCAGAAACTGACTGTCGTACAAATCCTTGGAATCCACATCGCACTCTATCTCTTGCTTATTCGAGCCTTGGGGCTTTCTTATGCGGCTGAAAGCTTTCAGATATCTATCAAGAAAAGATTCCCCTGGGGGTGTTGCTTTGGGTAGGTTGAGGGATGTGATTCGTTTTCCAGACGCTGAGATAATAATAGCATCACTGCTTAGGGGAGTAATGTTTACTATCACTATTGACCCATCAGTGACTCCCTCAACCAAGTCATCTAATTTTAGCAATCTGAGAAAGTCTCGAAAGTCTGGTAGGCTCCGGATCAACCCAAGGTAAAAGGCATGGTCGTGACCAAAGTCCTGGATTTCTGGCACAATCCGATCCTTCAAAGTGACCTGGTCGATAGCATCTATAGGCTGGGCGGCTTTAGATCGCAACTGGTCGAAAGTCTTTGCCCATCCCTCATTCTTTTGTTTCAGAAGAGACAGTTTGTTTCTGTACTTGAACAAGTGGTATAGGATGGTTTCACGACTGAACTCAATGCTAAGAAGCGCCTCCCGCTCTTTTCCAACAAGAAGTGATAGGGAACAAGTCTCAGCAGCGAACCTTGACATCTGTTGGATGGCGTGCTGCTGGTCCTGACGTGCGATACTTGGATGGCAGGCCATAGGTAGTAACTGCAATGCCTGTTGAGTAAGCGAGTTTGCTTCTTTTAATTTTCCGTAAAACTTGAAGATACGGATAGCACGTCTCGCCCCCTCAATTCCAAGCAACGGATGTGCAAGGCTGTCTATTTGTAAAGCTGCACCGATTTCAGTGCAGGACGCTAGGATTTCGACCTGGTCGGGATCATTCTCATCCCTGGAGATCTCCAACTGTCGAAATAGCATAATCGCAAGGTTGGTCAGGAATCTCAGTTGATTGAAGTCGTCTTTGTCCAACAGGCTAATGGCGAGTTCTGTCTTTTCGATTGCGGCGAGGAGATCATTCGTGTCTCCGTTCTTTTCATAGCTTCGTAGTAGCCAGGCCCCGAGATTGGCTATCCTAGCAGGTATCTCGGGATTACCTTCAGGAGTCGCAGAAATAGCGTCCCTTGACAATGGTATTCCAACACGAAGGATCTCTGGATCCTCTTGCACTTGATATTTCTTGAAAAGGTGCCCAGCAAACTCATGCAGGGGGTTTGCTCGGTCCTTAACATCCATCGGAACAAAAGGCAGCGTCCGCTTTGAGTATGAGGCTGCTAATTCTATGTTGCTCAAGTTTCCCAACTTTTCATATAAGAGTAGAGTACCGGTGCGCAATATAAATGGTAGCCTCACCGAAAGTCCCTCATGCTTGGCATTGTCAGGCTCCTCAAAGAATACTTACCAACAGATAGTGATGGCTGCTCTAAGGTCTTCCGGATCGTTAGTCTCGTTGTAGCGAGAGGAAACATCTCCGTGCAAATGTTCGTCTATAATCAGGTACCAGAGAGATGCTTCTTCGGGCAAATTTAGGGTGCAAAATAGCAGCATCTTGTGTCGTAACGATGCCCGGAGGTCATCAGTGTTCCCGGTTTGTTGATACCGGGCGATTAGTAAGTCTGCCAGCTTTTCAAGAGACCTTCCTCCAGCTTCATCTTTTTCCGGCTCTGGCGGCATGCTCTTAGTGGCCTCCAAGATGTCTTGATCGAGTTTTTCCATATTGAACGTTGTGTGGACCCAGTAATTGTTGTCAGTTATAAATAATTAAATATCGCGCAGAGGGAGCCTTGACAACGCAGGGGTAAGCTTAGACTGTTCTATCTATCCTTCATAAGCCTCTGTGCCGCTTGCTGACGTGGTTTGAATGCTAAATAATGTACCGATACTAAGCGAGAATGTTTTTAATCTCATATTGTGATTTTCGCCTCGCTTTACTAAAAGTCTAATTTAATCCATTCAACACAGCCGTTTTTATGAAGAACCTTTCACCATTTTGTTTCCTTATCGCTCCTCAATCAGGCTACCCTAGAAGCCAAGACCAGAGCACAGCATGACCCCTCACTTGTACGATTCACCCAACGGATAAAATCTCCTTCCCGCAGCCATTGGACGGCTAAATAGAAAACTACCAATAAACCCACCATACGATGAATCAGTCCACAAAGTCCAGACCTTAAGTATCAGCCAAATTCAGCTTAACTTGACCACCAACAACTAAACAAAAGCAAAATCGTACAGATAGCGCAACCAACCATGTCGCCGATTAATCCCATCATCCCTGGCTTCTCGCCCGATCCATCCATCGTCAAGTTGGATGAGTGGTATTTCCTTGTCAATTCCACCTTTCATATGTTTCCTGGTATTCCCGTTTATGCTTCGAAAGATCTTTTGTCGTGGAAGCAGATTGGTAAGTTATGCCATGAGGATTGATGTGAACAATTGTTAATAATGTATAGGAAATGTCATCTCAAGACCTGGACAGATTAGCTTGGCCAAGTCGCCTACGGAAGTAAACCCTCTTCCAGCTATTGGCGAAGTAATGCTCGCCACCGGTGGTCTCTTCGCACCAACCATTCGCTACAAAGATGGCACATTCTACGTCGTTTGCACCAATGTTGTGCGCACTCTTGGCGAAACAGATGTTCTGGAGAATTTCATCTCTTCAACCAAGGATATCTGGTCTGGCCAATGGAGCGACCTCGTCAGGTTCGAGTTCGACGGCATTGATCCTAGTATTCTGTTCGACGATGATGGCAAGACGTACATCCAAGGATCTAAATCTCCTGGTCCAATGACCAAGATCGCTCAGGTTGAAGTTGATCTTGAGACAGGCCGTGCGCTGTCTGAAGAGAAAATTCTTTGGGAGGGTACAGGTGGTGTTTACCCTGAAGGACCGCACATTTACAAGCGAAACGGATGGTATTGTCTTATGATCTCCGAAGGTGGAACTCATGAAGACCACATGATCACGATGGCTCGATCGCGCAATGTCTGGGGTCCTTATGAGCCGTGCCCTGATAACCCAATCTTGGTGCCAGCTAGTAGCGACATGTATATCCGCCACACAGGACACTGCGATGTTTTCGAGGATGAGAAGGGTCAATGGTGGGGAGTTTGTCTCGGTGCAAGACGTGACAAGGAAGGACGGTATAACATGGGACGAGAGTCTCACCTTACTACTGCTAAATGGACGGATGATGATTGGCTTCGACTTGACTCTGTTCCAGCGACGATTGATACCTCGCGACTTGCTCAGACAAATGCAGTGCAGAGTCTTACGGCTGTGGAAGGCGTGGATTACCTCTACATCCGAGACGTGGACTTGAAGAATTACAAGATCGAAGGATCCAAGATCAGTCTAACCGCGTCCACGATCGATCTCTCGCATACTCACGAGTCACCTACGTTCGTCGGCAAACGCCAACGCGTCCTGGAAGGCCAAAGCAGCGCGACATTCAAAATCGACCAATCAAGCACTATCAAAGCCGGTCTCGCATCATACAAAGACGAGCACCGATACGTCCGGGTCTTTTACTCCGCCTCCGACAAGGCGGTAGTCTACGAAGCCATTAACAACGCCAAGAAGATCAAAAAGACATCCAACTTTTCTGTAAGCGAAAATGCCAGCAGCATTAGTTTCCGAATTGAGTACACGGAGAAGGAGTATACCTTCTCTTATGCACTTGACGACAAGGAGTGGGAATCTGTTGCGACACTGGATTTGATCGACATGACAGGTCCCGACTTTGTAGGCCCTGTGATCGGCGTGTTTGCTCTGGGTAATGGAGGGAACGTGGAGGTAACCGATCTGAAAGTGGAGTAGATAGACATGCCAAGTTTCACATGGTGTGATCAATGCAATCAGTTAGATGCACGAGAAGGATTAGCCGCCGAGATCATCAGCGACAAAATACTGTGTCAGTTTATGCGAGTTCAGACTAGCATTTAGGCTACTCTATTTTCGTATCTTAACTTTCAGATACCAATCACTGCAACCTAGTCAATGCAAAGAAAGTGCCGATTCAGATACCGTTCTGACGGATTCATTCCGTGGATGTCTCGTTCCCTAGCAAATGAAACCACCTTATCTCTTTTGCCTAAGATCGCGAGCCAAGAAACTCCAACAATAGACACATGACCTCTCCCAACCTGTTGGTTCTCTAATCAAGCTTTCAGGCTAACAATTTACCCGTTGCAGAACCTCAGCCCCCGGGTAATTCCCCGCATCCTTACCTATCAATTACCTGACCATCCAACCATTCGGGAGTTTACCCGGTCGTTGGTCCTCAACCTTAATCAAACACTCTCCATATTAACCGGAACCTCCTTCTCCCCCAATTGGTCAGCCGTAAAACCCCATGGGGAGGTTTTTCGCACCTCGTAGCTCGGATAAAGCATATCTTGCGGGGAAGCGGGCGCTGGGAAGGCCTCGGTAAGGGGAGTGACAAATTACTGAGCCGATGATCTGATTGTGATAGTATGAGATTATCGGCATGTTTTTCTGTCAGGTTCTTTGACACGGCTGATATGCATGTTTGTTGGTTTGATAGACCAGGTAGGCTAAATGAAACTGTACCATCGCTCAATCTTAGAAGTGATATAAAGATCGTCTCCACGTCCATGTCAATCTTTCTTTCCCAGCTCCCCAGTGCCAGGTGCCTCAGTGTTTTTGTATAGACAGAGGAGTCTCTTCGAACAGCCTTCAACATGGGTCTCTTTCGTGCTCCCAAGCGAACCCAAAAGGTCATCCCCGCCAAGCCTACCAAAGGCCATTTCTTCTTCGCAGGCAAAGAATTCCAACGTCTCAAATGGTGGAAGAGACGTAACATGCGAACTCTGTATTTCTACATTGTTATCCTGATTCTCACCAACACTGCCAATGGATTCGACGGTAAGTCACTCTCCCCAAACTCTAATGGATCATACACTGATTGGTGGTTTAGGTTCCATGATGAACGGTCTCCAGACTCTGTCGTACTGGCAAGATTACTTCAACCATCCTCGTGGCTCTACTCTCGGTTTCTTCAATGCTTCTATGAGTCTTGGATCTCTTATTGGTCTTTTCATCGTTCCTTACATGATTGATCGTCTTGGTCGAAAGATGGGTGTCATTATCGGCTGTGTCATCATGCTTCTCGCCGTCGGACTGCAATCTGGAGCTCGTAACTTTGGCATGTTCGTCGCAGCACGTCTCCTCCTTGGATTCGGTGACTGCATCGTTCTTGGTTCTGCTCCTCTTCTCATTGCCGAGATTGCCCATCCTCAAGATCGTGCTGTTCTTGTGACACTCAGCGGAGCATCGTATCATTCTGGTGCTTTTATCTCTAGTTGGGTTACTTACGGTACTCTTCAGATCAAGAGTGATTGGTCGTGGAGACTACCTAGTCTTCTCCAGTCAATCTGCAGTGTCATCATTCTTGTTGGTATCTTTTGGATGCCTGAGAGTCCTCGTTGGTTGCTCAGCAAGGATCGTCATGATGAGGCCCTTAAGGTGCTGACTCACTACCATGCTGAGGGTGATGTGGATGATGAGTTCGTCCAGCTCGAGTTCAGCGAAATCAAGGCTGCTATTGCTCTTGACAAGGAGGCAGGTCAGACTGGTTGGGTGGATTTCCTGAAGACCAAGGGTAACCGCAAGAGAATTGGTCTCATCACCGCTCTTGGTTTCTTCAGTCAGTGGAGTGGCAACGGTCTTATCTCTTACTACCTCAAGGGTATCATGGATGCTGTCGGCATCACCAAGGCTGAGACTCAGCTGGGTATCAACGCTGGTATGAAAACTCAAGGTCTTATCATCAACACTGCTTTCGCCTTCTTTATCGATTACTTCGGTCGTCGTCCCATTTACCTGACCTCAACCATTGGAACTTGTGTCATCTTCAACTTCTGGACTATTGTTTCAGCTCGATATGAGATTGATCCTAACAAGGCTTTGGGTTATGCCTTTGTCGCATTGACTTTCATCTACGGTCTCTTCTACGACGTCAAGTAAGTTCTTCCTCTCACTATAACTATCGTTCGGTAACTAACATGTCCAAGGTCTGGTCTCATGGCTAACTACACCACCGAGATTCTCCCCTACGGTCTTCGTGCCAAGGGTTTCACATGGCTCAACTTCTGTGTCACTCTCGCTTTGTTCTTCAACCAGTACATCAACGGCATCGCACTCGATGCCATGGGCTGGAAGTACTACTGCGTCTACTGCGTGTTCCTTGGCTTCGAAGTATACATCATTTACTTCTTCCTCATCGAGACACGATACACACCCATGGAAGAAATCGCTCAGTACTTCGATGGTGATGATGCTGTTGATGTCGGAGAGGTTGCTCGTGCAGATATGAAGGATAGAGGAATTGATGTTGATGGTGATGAGAAGGGTGCCCATGCTACTACTATCGAGAGACTGGAGAGCCAGAAGTAGATGATGATGGGGCACTGATGGAGGTTGATAGTATTGGAAGGGTTGTCGTAATGCGAGTATACCTAGTTGGGATATTGATGCTGTTTCTTGTTTCATCTATATTGACCTCCACCTTTGTGAATGTCACTGCGCATAAAGCTGATCCGATTGGGTCAACACGGACATGCTTAATTAATTTGATGCTGGTCTGATCGGATAACTCGGCACTTGATACTTTGTCGCATGAATGTATTTATGTCCTGCACTCTACTAGAGTGTATGCGATGGATGATATGGACTGTAAGATGCATCACGCCAATGCCAGTATAGCGCAACACCAAAATATATATACAAGAATTCGTGGCTCTACCACAACCTCCACCGATCACATCCCCAAATCATCTCCAGCTTAGAAGTTGGAAGTACCCTTAGTGATCTGACCACTCTTAAGAGCAACGTTCTTAACAATAACCTGCTTGTTGTTGACGCTAGTAACACGAACCCAAGCAGTGTCGCTGGGCAGAGTTCCCTTGAGCTTCCACATGTTGGGGTCAGCAAGGTAGCAAGCCTTCCAGGTCTTTCCGTTGTCGCTGCTGACGTCGACGGACTTGACGCGGTGGGTCATGTTCTCGATGGTGGTGGCGAACCAGTACTTGGAGGCGCCGCCGTGCATGTGGACTTGGAGAGGGGCGGAGCGGAGAGGGCACTCGATCCACTTCCACTTGATGCCGTCGACGCCGCCGGCCTTCATGTTGTTGGTGAGCTTGTTCCAGGTCTTGGGGGTCATGTCGAGATGGTTCTTGTCACCGCCAGTTCGGTTGGTGACCTAAGAAATTAGCATATGTCCTCGATATTATCCAGTATCGTCTTGACTTACCATGATCTTGAGGGACTTGCCCTTGTAGTCGACCTGAATGCAACCACCGCAGTTGGCACCATTGTTCCAGATCTCATCAGAAACACAAGTGGTACCGTCATTACCAGGAGGCAGATCGTATCCAACGAAGCTGCAAGCACCGTTCTGCCAGCAGTCCTCCTCAGTGCAGCCGTCAGCGTCACCGTAGCGGGTTCCCAGACCGGTGAAGACCTTGGAGGTGCCCTGGACGGCGGCGGCGTTGACAACCGTCGAGGTTGCGGCCAGAAGAGTGACGAGGTAGCTGCCGAACATTTTGATGAAAGATTGTGTTAGAAAGAATGAAAGATTGTGTTAGAAAGAATGAATGTGTGATGTAGAAAAGAATGTGCTGTGAACTGAAGAGGCAATTTTCATGTCGATGAGAAGGTCAGCCTTATATAAAGCCAAGTAATTTCGTTTCAGATCAGCATTGGTCCTGTCATCTCCAATCTGACAGCATCTGGTCTAGATTCCCATTCCATGGCCGCGTGTTTTTACCACCTCGTAATTGTAATCTCCCCACGATGAACCCATTGACTGCAACCCTGCACATCCAATCATGCCGACTTCCGCGAGTAGGTTCACGCTAAGTGTTTCAGATTCTTCTGTCTGGGCGGAGACGCTAATTACAACAGGCGAGCGTATCCTTGTTATCGGGACATCCGGCACGAGGAAACAAGATTTGGAAGCCGTTGGAATGATCCATAATTAAGCAGGATTGATTGCGGATACAAATGGGTCGGTGCTATGCTTGGTTTGGGTTGTCAAGTCGTAGGTCTTGTTGGTGAAGTGATTGAGACGGATATTGGCTGCAAGGGTATGAGATGTGAGATTTATGATGCTCTTATCGATAAGCTTATCGTGATCATGGTAACAGCTGCCAAGACACAACATTCTTGCTCGAAACCACAGAGAATGGAGATTAGAAGCTCACTTACGAAAGATACTGGCATGATACACTTTAAGATAGATTACCTTGCGTTCGAGAATCTGTTATCTCGGGATTATAGAGGGCAATCAAACACTATGCTTTGAAAGAGAATCGCTCAGTCTATGGATAAAAGATGCCGCCACATTCAGTGCCTGAAAGGCAGAAACAAGACTCGCCCTGATCCTGAACCTAGAACTATCGTCGATCCTGTAAGAATAGCCATTGAGTCGCCCATATCTAGCCGATACTCTGGCGGCAGCCACAGTACTCGTTCTCCATTTTTCACCACCCAATCCCCATGGCGAGTAAGATAAAAAGGCTTCAAGATGGGTTGGTTTGGATCAACAGGGTCAGTGACAGATTCGTAATCGAAGAAGCTCTCGTGAAGAATCGGTGTCTCATCGTCGTTTTTAGGCTGCCACTGAAGTAACAGTTTGTCCGTTTCAATGTCCCAAATATGCAGTTTGCGAGTATAACACATGAGCGTTTGATCGTGCATTGCCAGTGTAAGGATGGACTGCGTCTCGTTGGGAGAGACTTTCAGTAATGAGGTATCCGGCAACTTCCAAACCTCAATTGACTGCTGAGTTGCAAATGCAACTTGCGAGCCATCAGCCGATGGAATGACGGTTTTGACATCGCTTGTAGCAGGTAGAGTATCTTTCAATTCAAAGGTTTCCAAGTCCCAAATCTTGACGCTCGCCCCGCATCCCACTACAAGTCGCTGTCCGTCGTCGGAGATTGATAGACAGCTCACATAATCCTCGATTTCTATAGTCTTGTTGCAACCCAACGGATCAATCTGCCAGACTTCGATGCCAGAGTCTCCCTCTACTGCAAAGTATGGCGCACGCTTTGCTGATGCAAGAGACCTTTTATTGATGGGTAATACTTTGCTGAACGGGCAAGTTTCTTTGCACCTCTGACTGGTTATATCCCAAATCTTGACATCAGATGATGTTGCTGAAAGAAGCGTGTTGTCGTCCGCAATCAGAGCGATCAATTGCACTGGTGTCTTATGGTAGTCAACGTCCTCGACAGACGTTATCGTGGAAAGATCCCATATCCTAATCGGTTCTTGAAGGTTGAAAGATGCCAAAAAGCCTCCATCATGCGAGATTCTGATGTTCGAGTAACCGCTCTCACTGGTCTTGCTACACACCAGCCCATTCTCGAGATCAATGACAGTTGCTCCATGTACACCAACGCCAAGTGCCAGTCTGTTACTAGACAAATCCATGTCCGTCGCCCCAATCTCGAACTTGTATAAGCATTGCTTGGACTTCATAGACCATACCTGTACTAGAGATTTCTGTGTGTCGGAGGAATTGGTTGCTAGAAGGTTACCATCCTTGGAGAACGTCATTGCAACATATTCTTGACATTCCCCGAAAGCGTCCCAAAATAGATCTTTTTCTCCATCCCAGTGTGAAATGATGAGGTATTTGTCTCTTGTACAGGCAATCCATTGGCCCTGCTTCGAGAGTTTTATCGTGGTACCGAGCAAAGGCCGGATGTCTTTAAGACATTCTTTTTTTTCAATATCCCAGATTTGCGCCAAGGGAATGTCCTCGATTTTGCTGCGCATACAGAGAAGCTTACCATCGTCTGAGAATGCCACACTTAGGGCCTCGCAGCGTATGGGCACAAGTTCGGAGTAACAGGAACCATTGTCAAGATCCAAGATTCTGATCCTTTTTTTTGTCATTACAGCAACCTTGGAACTTTTCCAGAATGAAGTTCGGAAGAAGATTTCATCTTCAAGATTAAGAGAAACAGACTGGAGACAACGACCCGATGCTGGATCCCAGATCTCGACTCTTCCCTCGCGACTGACTGAGACTAACCTGCCATTCGGTAGGAACATTATATCTTTGATCATACTATCATGGGTGTGCAACATCTGCTGGCCTTGTGGCCAGGCCTGGTCGCAATTGCAGGGTCCAGAAATCCATTCTGGATATTGACGACGATCAAAGATTTGAGGAGCCGTACTCCATTTGGGAGCGAACATGACGCCGGAGCTATACAGCTGCAGCGGTGTTTGGTTGATACAATCGCGGAAGTAACGAACAAAACGTATCGCATCTTGGCAGAATTGATGGTTTTTCTCTTTTTCATCTCCCTACGGTAGCGATTAGCATCAACACTAAAGCTACTGGAAGTGGTATACTCACATGACCAAGGCCTCGAAACTCTAATATAATTTCAGCAGCATCAGACAGATTTCCAGTGAGGCAAAAGACTTCGAGCCAAGTTAAGAAGAGGTTGCTTCGAAACTCAGATAAGATGTAGTTGTAATAACCTTGGTCCCCATCTCGGGAGAAAACATTTGACATCTTCAAATGGTGGGTCCAATACAGGCACGCATACTGGACTTCTGATGTTATGCTCTTCCGTATTGTGTCAGAGTCGATGTCAAAGCGACTCTTTCCAGGAGACCCAAGGCCACACATGTCACGCTTTAACCTCCCCTTCATGAGCTCGAAGCACTTAATCGCAAGGTTCTCGTGGGTTTTGGTTTCATTCACTTGGAGGTCTCCCGCTGATTTGCTGACAAGGTAGTCTCTGAAGGAAAGGTGAAATAGCTTAATTGGGCTATCGTCAGACGGCACATCGATCACCGACCGAAGTGGATCAACTTGGCCAAAGACCACTCGTGGCTCCACGTTTAGCAGTTTGGCTAGTGATGCGACGGACAGCGAGTTACCAAGAAGGACGAACGAGCCGACGATGACAGTAAAATTGGCTGTGATCTCATCATGGTCATCTTCGGGAGATTGACTCAAGATGAGACTCAACACTGGCCTGTATAGAGGGTCATACTGAGAGTGAACCTTGGTTGATGTCTGGATAATAAAGTCAATCTTCTCATCTGGACTCTTGGCCCAATGATGGTCGTTGACCATGCGGATGAAAGTGGCGGCAGCGATGAAGAGGGGGAGGGATCTTGAGACAAGGAGCTGTGTCCTGTCGTTACCAGGCCAATTGGATTGCAGTTGCATGTATTCCTGAGGATGAGCTCGATTGTACTCCAGCACAAAATTGGAGATGGCATGTCTGATGAATGTGTCGATGTCCTGCTCAATTGTTCCTAGGTCAACTCTGTGTAGTACTATCTCTCGATGAAGCCTCGTTCTCGCGAAGTGGCCTTCGATATCTAGCTCTGGTCGACTTGTGATGAAGACCTTCAATGTAGTAGGACAAGACGCCAAGAGTGTTAGGATCTCTCGTCTATCGTCTTCCTCACATTCGTCTAGAGCATCGATGACCAGAAGAAGCGGTTTGTCAAATCCCGTGTTCTGCAAAGCAACAAGCGGTTCTTGCACCAGCCTTCGCCACTGTACATCTTTCGGAGCAACTGACGACGCCTCATCCTGGCTAACAGCATCCACAATATGCTGACGGATCGGAGGAATGTTCAAAGCAAGCTGATAGGCGATGACGGAGAATAAGAAACGTCCGTTTCCTCTGTTACCAGCGCCCTTCTTGAAGAAGAAGGCGCCGCCAAAAGATGTCCCTCTCAAGTCACGGGCGATTGTACGAGAGATGGTGCTTTTGCCTGTTCCAGCCAGACCGGGTAGCCAGCACACGGTGGGAGATTTTGGATCTTTGGCCCAGTTCTTGATGTCCTCAAGCACTGCTACTCTCGTACCGTTAAGACAGAAAGAATTGCTAGAATAGTGAATATGGTCGACGGTGTCTTTGGGATCTATCAGAAGGTCTTTCAGTTGCGCCTTGGCTCTATCTTCAGCCATTGTACTGCGGACGAATATGAGTATAGAGCCTTGATCCTGATTTGGGCATTATAAGACTTACATAGCTTCTTGCCTTACCACCTTGTAGACGTCCTTGAGGATACCGTAACTTTTTGAACCGCGGTATATCTCACACAAATGTCCCGCGTCATGCAAACGATCTTTTGCTGTAGTTAGATCTTTCAGATATCCTGTGAAGTCCTCGATCTTCCAGGCATCTGTCACAGCCTTGGCTGCTGACCGTTGTCTACGGAGAGCAAAACCGAGAAACTTGATAGAGGCGACGAAGCACTCCACGATAGCCTCTTCAAGCTTCTCTTGTGTAGTGTGGGGGGTTGGATCTGTTGGGGCTATGTGGACTTCTTGGTAGATGCTGCACTGATATACCAAGATTGCCATTTCTGCCATACCTTCGATGACTTTGGATCTGATTTCCTGTCCAGCAGTGAGATTCTAAAACGCATTAGTCCTTGGTTCTAAGTTTGATCCGCAAAGGCAACCGCGTCTCGTACCAAAAGCAGAAACCTTGCAGCAGCCCAAGGAAATGCCGCAGGGTTCGGATTTGCGCTAATAGCAACATCGCCCACAATTGCAGCGCGATTCAGATAGGGCACAATGTCTTCCATCATATCAGCTAACTTTCCTTTAAGCCCAACACGCTTCATCTCATCTTGCAGGCTCGTGAACAGAAGCGTCACCGTAATTTCGCCATCTTCTAGATGAGAACCTTCCTGTGTTTGTAAAATTTCGTTAAGCTTCTGTCCGTCTTTTGAGGCCTTGACCTGCGTCATAGCCTTCAGCCATAGTTCCTGAAAGGCCTCTTGCTGTTTCACGGTGGCATCTGAGGGCTGGGCTTGGTGTGAAGTTTGGCTGGGGGTTGGTGATCTAGCAGTACTCGAGGGGCGAAGGGACAGTCTGTCTAAAGGCACAGCAGCTGAAGTCTTGCCTATATATGGTGTCAGTGCGGTAGTTTTAATCGTTTGTCCTGGAGCTTTACCTGGGACAACCGCTGATGACCTCGGTGAAGGTGTGGGCTCAGTATCATCGCCGCAACACTGAACTAGACTGCGCCAAGGCATCTTTCTTACATGAAGTCTATTTGATGCCAGACTGTTCCTTTGGAAGAGTAAGAATCTGACGTGGCGGTTCGTCGTTACTGTAGCCTGTACGGCTTGGGGGTTCAGCTGACAACGCCAACGTTGGGTCAAAGCGGGGCCGCTGATTAGATAACAAGGGCCGACACGATTGGCTGTCTATATAGCTAGCTACCTTGGTTCACGAGTTATTACTTCATATGTCAGTTTGATCCCAGCTGTGAATTATTTCTGCTGATAAGTTGATATGGGAGCATTTCATTCTATTTGAAGAATGTCGCACATCTTTCACGGCTCGCCTTTCAGCCAGCCTGGGAGGTCGGTCTCACCGATCAGAACATGCAGTATCTTCCAGCGTAGGAAGGATGTAAACACGCAGGACAAGGATGGTTGAGGCCTGTGGAAGACATAAGTAGGGTTTTCTCATCGTGGTTTTTAATTGTTACGTTCATTGGTTTGCAGGAGAGGCCCCATCAGTCTGGGTCGCGACTTGCATGCAGTCGAACGGGGAGGGATACAGGGTCACCGTCTCTATGAAACTATGAAGAGCTACTAATTGACAATAAAAAGGATAGTCAAGACACGCGTTAAGAAAAGGCAAAAATGCGACCGAGGGGAATCGAACCCCTCTCTAACGCTTGGAAGGCGTTAATGCTAACCACTACACCACGGTCGCTTGAGAACATGACTCGTGTCATTGTTGTAAACAGACTCCACATTGAGATATATATACTTAGCGCTTTTTCAGTGCACACGTCAACGAGGACGTGCCTTGTTATGCAAGCGGTAGAGTCGTCTTAAAGTCAGCCACCTTAAAGTTATGCATGGAGACATCCTCTTCTCATGGTGTAAGACAAAACCCGGGACTTTGTGGTACAACAGAGACATTCGGTTCCCGCGGCACGTCGTCTGTTAGGTGGGTAACAAAAGAATTATCCTCTATGGCTTAGGCTACCATAATAAAGTAGTCTGAGTGCTAGTCTAAACTCACATAAGTTGACCAGATTATTTCGTCTCTTGGGCCTCCAAGGGCCAATTCTTCTGATGCCCTGAGGCCTGTTCGTGGGTGATACCATGCCAGGAGTATATTGAGCTGATCTCGTAATTCCACCAATGGCTGGCAGGGAGGTTGATCCTGAGCCTCACATCTTGAAAGTTCGTCCCGAACCAGCAGGGCTGTGTTACGGTCAAAAGTGCCCCTTGTCGTGAAAAATACTCCACGAATAGTTATTCGACCACAAAGGTCATCCGTTGTAACGAGGCGTTTGTTAATTTACCCCTTTGTTCAATTGATCAACCCAGGCAGGAGAGGGACAGCAGGGGTTGAGTCCTTGCCGATTACAGTTGCCGGCTAAAGGACCGAGCAGATGTGCATACGAGAATAAGCAGGTGCATATGTTATGCATATTCCACATGCATAGTTGTGCATATGCTTATGTATGTTTCGTGAACTGACCACAGAACAAGGTCCGATCGACTGGTTCGCGAAACATGTTAATTAACATCCCGATTAACGACGCACAGGGCTTGAGATCATCGCAAGATCCGCGTGTTCCAGCTGAATGGTGGATTGTCTGAAGAAACAACTGTACGAGTATCGCGGATCTACGATTAGATCGGCGACGTTCCCGCTGAACGGCAGATCGCTTGAAAAAACAAGTATACGAGTATTGCGATATTGCAATTAGATTAGCGTCGTCCCAGCAGAACGGTAGATCAATCGAAGAAACAATTGTACGAGTATCGCAGATCTGCCACTAGACTCGCGTTAAAACAAGTATACGAGTATCGCGCAATGGCAATCAGATCAACTTTATTTCAACTAAACGGTGGATCACTTGAAGAAACATTATACGAGTATCGGTGAATTGGAATGAAACAGTCACAAGCGAATGAAAATTGTAAGATGAATTCTAGCCCAGAATATATTTTAGCTAGTTAAGCTATGATAATAGATACAGTATAAAGGTAAAGAAACTTTCTTCTTATCATGTTTATCGAGATTGTTTTCTTCCTCCAAAAAACCAGTGAATGAAAAACTGTCAAACACCACGTCCTGCGTGAAACTTGCCAGTCTTTCACAACTGGCCTTGAATCAATTACATGTGAACTTAAGCACGGACAATGACGTCACGAGCGTGGCGGCGGACGTAGGGAGCAGAGTTGCAGCCAGAGTCGTTGTTGCCCTGCTGCTGGTTCTGGTTCTGGTTCTGCTGGGGAGCGGGAGCCTGGTTCTGAGACTCAGCAGCAGGAGCGGCACCACCCTCAACAGTCTTGACAACATCACCAGCCTTTCCGTCAGCGGAACCACGGATGGTACCACCGGGGATGACATCAGGGCCGGGGGTGAGATCGTAGGCGGTGGAAGAGCCCCAGAGGGAGAAGTTGACGGCAGGGTCGTCCTGCTTGTAGACACCGGGGATCTTGACGGAGGTACCGGGAATGCTGGTGGCGCTGTTGCCGGAGATCTCAAGCTGAGCGCAGGCAGTGTAGAACTCAGCCTCACCACCGTGAGCACCGTGGAGAGCAATGTGCTCACCACGGACGATGTACTGACCGTCAGGGAGAGTGGAGGGGATCTTGAAGTGGACGGAGTCCTCGTCCCAAGAGCACCAAGAGGGACCACGGAGCTGCTCGGGGCTGCCAGACTTGCAGACGAGACCCTGGTGGATCTTGTACCAGTCGAGGTTGGAAGGGTCGGCGGTGGCGGCGTTGTCGACCTTGGCGGCGTAGACCTGGATAGGACCAGGGTGCTGCATACCGGTACCGCCGAAAGCCTGCTTAAGACCAACCTCGTCACCGGCCTTGACCTTGAAGACATCAGGAGAAGCGGAGGAGCCCTTGTTGCAGACAAAGTCCTTGTCGTTGGGGGAGATGGAGCCCGCGGGAGCGTTCTTGAACTTCATGGGCATGTATCCGTTCTGGTGCTTGCGGATGTACTGGTTGTCGGTACCCTCCTGCTTACCGCCGATGGTGAGCTTGTCGAAGGTGTAGTGGGCGCTGACGGCGGAGGCAAGGCCGAGAACAGCGGAGAGGTAAGCGGTGGTCTTCATTTTGAAGAGTTGTTTGGTTTGCTGGAGAGAAAAGTGAATGAGTTGTTGGTGACGAAAGTCGATAAAGATTGTAAGTTGATAAGAAAGAATGAAGTGAGACTAGCTCTTTGAAACGAATGAAATGGGCGATTGATGAATGGATGATTCGAAAACCTTTGAGAGAGGTCGTCGATGGTATTTATCTCGAATCTATCTCCTATCGATTCAAGAAAGCACGTATCTCAATGGGGCTCTTGTTCCTCCTTAGCGCCCATCCACCGTCCGTCCCGTATATGACCCTGGGGCCTGTATCGTCTCAAGTTGCCTCCCGCGATCCTACCATAACGGTCTTCCATCCATCGTCTGTTTCTTCTCTTGGCTTCCAAAGACCGATTCTATTTGACAGTTGTGTACATGTTTCCCACTTTTGCGGCCTGTTTCGACGCCTCTAATCTTACTTCAGACGTTTAGTTTCTCTGGGCATCTAGGACCCCTGCTCACCCTGGTTTCATCGCGTTTCGACCACCGCTTATTCGATTATCGGACCAATGAGGTCTTGGCAAATGCTGACTAGACTCTGGAAATCGGAGAATTCAAGCTGTCCGAGTTTTTAATAGCCCGTTATCCTTGCTGTTTATAAACGCCGGTGAGAACGGTAGCTGTTAACTGCAACTTTTGGTAACTATCTCTGTCTTCTCTTCGAATAATAAGCTTATAATGCGTCTTAAAGTTTACCGACAATAGACAGCCGTTGAAGGAACGTTAAGGTAGTAGAGTTCACGCTAGGAACTTGGTTGTACTCTATTCGAAGTTTGACGTTTCGCCTAACAGTGATAGCGCTGTAGCCAACCGCCAAGATAAGGCCATCGATCATTGATGGAACGATTCTGTCTTTAAATCCCCATAATTCTCCCGTGTTTCAGCCCGTCTTGGCAGGGTTAGCTCAGCTGTGGCTGCCGCAATATCAGCCAGATAGAGCTTAGACCCAGGCACAATAGATCCATACAGAGCGATTGATTGGTCGGGAGTCTACCCTTGCCAGGGGCAAATTGTTTTAAGGTCTGGGGATGTCTTAACAGCTAAATAAACAGATGGTCGGAGCTGTTTCTCCTACGACGGTGTCTTCATTTAGCGGTAAGTGAGCGGTGAAAAGTCGGGAGCGGGAAATGGTTTGTGCAGCATGACTGTTTGTCTGGACAACTATCGCTGGGTGATTGAATGTCGAGGTGTCAAGGAGGCAACTCGTCCAGAAAGTCAGTGGTCACTCGTTATCCGTAAATCCGGTGCAATTCCATATCGGGCTCCATGGGCTCCCACATCCCGATATTGGTCCACATGAGGGACCAATCACGTCAGAGTCGACACCCCTCTTTGCAACGGTGCCTGAAAGACCCTCTTATCAAGTTTCGGGATATCACTCAGATCCCTTCTGATGATCGGTTTACACTACCATCGGGTTATTGATCAGCATAACAGACCTTGATATCATTCAGCTGAGATATCAAGGCCGAAGCCCAAGCATCCGATATGGGTGATGCAATCAAGATCAGAATACAAGTTTAGTTCAAGCAAGTGTATACGGCAGATAGCATTCTGAAACGCTGAGTTACATTCAAAAGTGGCATTGTACGGTAGCATGAATGCATTGGCAGTATGTGGCAACAACGTCATGGGACTCAAAGTAAAAATCGCAAGATAATGCCGATCTTCTTCATATTCTAACAAAACGTTTATGGCATGATAAGAGTTCTGCGCTTGTGACTGTCTATATACCGACATATCAGGTGATTGTTCATACTGTTTGTCTTGAAGCAGAGGTTCAGCATTCCATCGTACGTTCGTGACAGGTTTCACGTAAAAGAGATATTTGAGAGGCAATGGTG
>JAPHDB010000307.1:0-36663 GCA_030772735.1 Fusarium sp. MBC 181 | reverse complement strand
ATATATATCTATTATGGTTGGAGGGGTCCGGGTTGACCTCTTATTGATGGATTTATACATTGAGACTGAAACCTAGCCTCTGTTTTGCTTGTTTTAGTGAAACTTGCACTCTGTTTTAATTTTGTTTCAATGTTTATGAAATAGCGTTGTAAATATGGTAATTTGGCGGAAAACCTGAACCCAGTGTATGTAACAGTCTCCAATTAAATTAGTAGTACTAGATAGCTGGAGACAGGGTTCGGAATAGCTTGTACCTACCCCTAGTTACTCTTAAAGTATAATGTATCCTCTTGAGGATCTTGATCTGCCTCTATTCGGGCATTTTCGAGTATTGCTGCTGCCTCTTCAACATGTGTAGCATTCCTGAATATGCCACTTAACACTGCCCGCTCTTTGCCTGGTGAAATCCTCACTCAGCTCTTCAAACACTCGGTGATCTCTACCATCTCTGCTCCTCGCCGAATGCGCTCGGGCGCTATAGTATGCTTTGTACCTGAGAAAACCCGTTCCGGCTCGGCTGACATTGGTGGGATCGAGAAGATTGTGCTAGCCATCTTGCTCAGATTCGGATAGACGAACTGGCGTGCCGGCTTGAGCCACCAATCTAAAGCTGATTGTTCGCCGATTATGTGCGGCGTTGCCTGGTCTATGTATTAGCAAATATTCAAAATGTTGATAGGGCGCAAACAAACCCTGATGAAGTCGTCAAATTCGTCTCGGAATTGATCATGAATAGCGCCTGCTGCCTGAGCCTTGAACCGCCGAAAGGGATTCTCCATCTGTCCGATATTTGAACTTTGGGAAGTTGGCGTGAGTTCTTCGCTTCGTGGCTTGAAGTGCTTCTGCCATAGCTTCCGCGCAGCCTTGATTGTTGGTTCGATGTATTGCCTCTGATCAGTGATCTTGTTGGACTGGACTAGCATTGGAGTGGATTTGGCTGGACTGGATTCACAGTTTCAGAAATTTGGTCCGTTTGCCTACATAATATGCAGCAGCACGAACCCGATAACATACCCTTTACCATTTGACCAACAATGTAATTGACGTCCCAGAATGGCCGCACCAACAATCACCCACTTCTTCTCTCGTTCTTCTAATAGGTCTTCAGAATCAGACAATGTTGTTCTCGCTCCAGAATCGATCAACAATACCGGTAGTCGCGATCCGGACGCCCTGATCCAGCCAGATGAGTTCAAGCTTCAGGGCGAGCAATATACTCGCTGTTCTGTGATCGCAAGAGGCCCTAGATCAACAAAGAAACGCACGTCAGTGATCTGGCTATACGGTGAGGATCTACAGTCAAAGAGAGATCGGAAACGGGTATGGTACTGCTACCTCTGCGAGAAACAGCGTCGTCAACAAGAACTTCCAGCAGTCTCAAATGGCAATTCTACGGCACTTGATCATCTCCACCTGAAACATCATATCGACAAGACTACTGGAGAACTCAAGTCCTTTCGAGGAGACTCGGTGGACTCGAGCCAGCCCTCGATATCCGATTACCAGGACATGAAATCGATCGTCTTCTCCCGCCGCTTAGATCGGTTCAAGGAACTCCTAGTCCGCTGGCTAGTCTGTTGCCATATCGCCTTCTTCCAGATCGAGAATGACTACTTTCGCGATCTCCTCTTCTATCTATTCCCACCCCTAGCTGATCTCCTTCCAAAGGCAGCGTCGACCATTCGCCAGTGGGTGATGAATATGTTTGAGGTGAGGAAAGAGAGACTGCGGCAGGATATGCTCGACAGTCGGAGTTCCATTTCGCTGTCCTTTGATCTGTGGACGTCGCCGAACTACCTCGCAGTGCTTGGAGTAGCAGCACATTTCATCGACAAATCTGGGCTGCGTCGAACTGCTGTCTTGGCGCTACGTGAAGTGGAAGGGGAACACTCAGGGGAGAACATCGCCGATGTCTTGTTGCAGGTCATCAAAGATTATAAGATTACGGACCGAGTTGGCTATTTCATGTCCGATAACGCATCGGCCAACGATGTTTGCGTTGACTTTGTACTGCGCGCTGTCTACCCAAGGATGTCAGATAAGCAGCGAAAACGCAGACGCCTCCGGTGCTTCGGGCACATTGTGAATCTCTGCGCGCAGGCTTTCCTTATCGGAAAGGACGCCGAAAAAGTCTGCAAAGATCTAGACGCTGCGTACAGGGAAGGTGATATGAAGCGAATCCGGGAGCTCTGGCGGAAGCGCGGCGCCATCGGAAGGCTTCACAATATCATCAAATACACCCGAGCCAGTCCTCAGCGCCGTCAGTTTTTCAGATCAATTGTTTGTGGGGGAGAACTGTCTGAGTTTGATGGCTTAGATGTGAGTTTACGCCCTCCATAAACCCATAGTCAGAACTAATAGTTAGCCAAGCTTATCCAAAGCCAGCAGACACGCTGGAATTCATACTTCACCTCGATCGGTAGAGCTCTTAACGTCAAGGAACGAATTCAAGTCTTCTGTGACCAGTATGAGGCTGGCCAGAGCCAGAAAAGCCTCACCGAAGACCGCCTGTCTGAGCAGCAGTGGGACGAGCTTGCACACCTTCATGATCAGTTGGAGACGTTCTATGACGGAACTCTCTCTACGGAAGGCAGGCTTTCCACACTAGCGGATCACTTTCAGACACTTGACTGGCTGCTAAATGAGATCCAGCAGGCCAAGATTAAATTCGAAGAACTCCACGAGGAGGCTGTTCGAAGGAACACCAGTCGAGGAACTGTTGCTGTTGAAGCTGATGACTTCGCATTTCTTGCCGCTTCAGCGGAAGCTTCCTGGCGTAAGGCGGAGGAGTACTTCAAGAAAGCGGATGAGACACCGGCATATTATGCCGCTATTGCGCTGAATCCGACTCTCAAAAACCAGTGGTACATCGAGACTTGGACGGATGAAGAAAAGAAGTCATGGATCCCGAGCGTTACGAAGCTTGTCAGGGGGCTCTGGCTAGAAGAGTATCGGGGAAGACACTCTACAAAGCATACGTCAGTTTCCGCTTCGTTCTGCCCAACTTTGCCTGCTCCGGTTAGAAAGGAGAAGGCCTTTGTGGCGGTTAAGAGCCATAAACGACTGAAACTTCGTCACGAGGCCCTGGCAACCGACCCTCCAGCCGTCGACTTACTCGATCAGTTCCTTGAAACAGATGTTATCCGGCTTGGTGAGACGAAACCTTTGATGCTATCCGTTACTGGAACGATCGCCACTATACGCAGCCGGATCTAGCCCGTATGGCTCTGGATGTCCTGGCCGTTCCATCAATGTCAGATGAATGCGAGCGGCTATTCAGCAGCGCCAAGATACTGCTTTCCGACTGGCAGTCGAGGCTTAAGATAGATATCATTGAAGCCAGCGAGTGCCTCCGATCCTGGTTCGGCCCATCTGCACAGAATACTTTTGAGGATATTAACATCGGGAGACTAGAAGGGGAGTCTGATCTGCAGGGGACTCGGCACGGCGGGGAGGGATCTGAAATTAGAATGGGTAATGAGGACCTTTAGACCGTCGAGCAAGAGGGTTTTCTGGATGAGGACAATACCACTCAGGATGGCTTGCGGTAACCAGCGTAATTGATGCCAAATACATAGGTACCGCAACATCATTGAACAAGGATCGATTCCGCAGTAAATCTCGCGGCGACTCTTTTCGCAAAATACTCCTAATCCATTTGGAGAATTGGATTTGCATTGGCGCTCCTGGAGCCCCCAATCCAACAAGATCACTGATCTACTCCGCCTCCACATCCTTATTCACCTACAATATGCTTCAGATCGGCCATCTACCCTCTTTCCAAACTGTGGGTACCATCTTAACCCGTCTGGGGTGCCCCATAGGGACCGTTAGTAGCCTGCCGTCCTTTTGGTGTGCCTGGGGGCTCTTGGATCGCTATTGCTGTGTAATCCTGAAGTTCCTTATCGTTCATGAGGCTCTCGTGTACCGTATCCTGCTTTCTCACATTCAGTTGAACCACCTGGAACGACTTACTCATGCTGCCTGGGGTGAAGTTTTAGGCAATTTCTGCTGAATGACTCATGCGGACCGCTGCAGAGAGCGCACTTGAGTATCTGTGCCTGGCACTCGCTGTGATGGTGGCCTTCGGTGGCGCACCTTGCACATACTCGATTCTTATGATTGGCCGTTTGGTATGAAATTATGTATCTTAATAATTAACCGACTTCTTTAAATACAAATTAACCCCAAGCTTCTAATAAACTATCTATATTACCGCTATCTCACTCTGGAGTTTGGAGATATATTGGAAAAGCTAGGAAAAACTCTTAGTCCCCACCAATTATGCAACTTGATTCGCGGCTTGAATTCAACTCAGTTGGTGAACCGACCCAATCATCAAGATTTTGAGCTAGATCCTCTTTCTCCATCACCCTTGCAAGAGGGGCATAAGTCCAATCCCAGTCACCGAATGCAATCCAAGGATCCGCACCTAACCGAAAAAGAAACTCGATAGTATACCAATCATCCCGTGCAGCAAGCTGCATGGCATATGGAATTGGTGTCGCGGAGAATTTATCCCGAACATCAGGGCCGGCCTTGTAATCCTTGACGAATTTCGATATCTCGTGCTTTACCATCCAGGACCACTCAATGGACACCCCCACTTAATGGACCACCAAAATTTCAATATTCCCATACAAAATCCAAATTTTCAATTACACCGCATTTGGCCAGGAATGGAGATACTCACAAACCAAAACATGTGCTGTATAGTTTATTTCATGAAATTTTAATATCGGCTCAACTTTTCCCCGTTCCGCCTCGTGGCCTTGTCCTCTAGCCCTTTCAAATCTTTTCAGTTTCACCTCATCCGGCCCATCCGACTTCATTCACTCCAGTAGGCATATCACCTAATTTACTCATGGAACTCCTGCCACAATGGTTCGGCGTGTTCATACCGAAGACGACGTAGCTGAGGCTATACTCGATATTACTGATAGAGGCCTATCGCCGACTGAGGCGGCCTAGAAACGTGGAGTGCCTCGATCGACTATTTATAGACGACTTTCCGGTCAAGCGAGCAAGAAAGAGTCTACCCACCCCCACCAGCGTATTTCTACGAGGCAGGAGGACCGCCTCGTTCGTTGGCTTCTGCGGCAGGAGTCCTTGGGCTACGCTCTCACGCATAGCCAACTTCGAAGCTGCGTCGAAGCCCTCCTCCGTCAACAGGGGGATAACAAGCCTCTAGGCAAGCACTGGACCACCAGGTTCGTCAAACGTCATTCAAAACTATCTACCAAGCTTGGAAAAAGTCAAGAAGCCGCCAGATTTGATGGCTTTACTCCGAAGGCGGTCAATTGGTACTTCGATATCCGGGAGAACGAGTACGGCTGGATCAAGCCTGAGAACACGGTTAACGTGGACGAGGGTGGCATAATGGCGGGTTTCGGTAAGTCCTCTACAAGTTCCCTACGTGCTTTTATAGGGTATAGCTAATTGGTTGCCCATAAGGCCTGGACAGCCTCGTAATCGGGAGCTCTGACCCGAAGAAGAAGGCGTTGTTGAAGGGCGTTTAGTCGCGCACGTGGACCTCGTTTATTGAGGCTGTCACCGCAACTGGCCGCGCTTTAAAACCGGGAATTATCTTTAAAGGAAAAGAGCGGCAGAAGCAGTGGTTTCTGAACGAATTCGAATCGATAGCGGACTGGCACTACATCACATCACCAAACGGCTGGACCGACAACCATATAGCTCTCGAGTGGTTGAAAGATGTCTATCTACCTCAAACAGAGCCTCGCGATGCATCAGATGCGAGACTTATTATCCTTGACGGTCATGGAAGCCATGCACAAGTGACTCTTTTGGTGTTTTCACCGCAGAGTCTCCCGCTATAAGGTCGCTAACGAGCACCCAGGATGAGTGGATGGCTACGTGCTTTCTGAACAACGTCTACTGCTGCTATCTACCAGCGCATTGCTCTCATGGCCTACAACCGTTAGACAATGGAATTTTTAATGTCATCAAAGGTGCGTATCGGAAAGAACTCTAAAAGCTGGCTAGTTTGACCGATTCTGCGCCGGTTGATAAAGTTAACTTTATTCGGTCATACGCGAAAGCCAGAGAGGCGGGCATGAGGAAGAAGATTATCTTATCCGGCTGGAGGCTTAATGGAAATTGGCCTATAAACCATCGCAAAGCTCTAGCACATCCGGAAATTCAACCGGATAAAGAAAAAGTGCTGGAAGGCTTCAAGACGCCCAGCTCTCCTCATCTGGACTCAGATGATACGCCGGAAACGAGCCGCCAGGTGAGAGATTTGGCCAAACATCGAAGTCGTCCGACCAGGAGGAAGTACAGTAAGATCGCAAAGGGGCTGGAAGCTTTAGAGATGAAGGTGGCCATTCAGAATGCGCGGATTACTGGGCTGGAGGAGCAGGTGTCCCAGCTGCGGCGAGGGAAGAAAAGAAAGGCGGTACCGAACCCGAACCGACGATTCATGGCTCTAGCGGAGGCCCTAGCGGCTGGAGAATCTCTTCCTAACTCAAAGGAGGGAGAAATAGAGGTGGATGTGGATGAGGAGATCGAGTCGGTGATTGAGGTGGGAGTCAGGTCAGAGGACGAAAGTGAGGACTTCATGGCCTTAACAAAGCACTGCCAGCGCACACGCAGCGGTCGGGAGGTCAAAAAATCACGCAGAGAGTAAAATTTGATCAATTTTATGGAGAGTCTCTTTACTAACTTCGATTTTGATTGACAACGCGGTCTGTTTTTGTGTGCACGAAAATTTAGATTTTGTATGGGAGGATCGAAATTTTGGTGGTCCATTAAGTGGGGGTGTCCATTGAGTGGTCCTGGATGGTAAACGATCCACCTACGTCCTCGGCACTCATGCTACCCTCGAAGCCGCCAAAAATTCCTCCTTCAGAGTCTTGGACACGATGCGCTACGAACCCGAGGACTTTGTTGAATATGCCGTCCACTCAAGCAGCAGCGGAGAATGGGATCATGGCGACGGCGTTCTCGTCTACGCCAAGGCCCCTGCTGGTCAAGTCTTCTTGGTCTCGATACAAGCTACTCCTAATGATGAGAAGCTACTGATGGATTTGAATGGCGGCATATTCATGCCGAAAGGGATATCGTCGTTACATTATGTCATGCAGACAACGATTGACTACAACAAGGACCGGACGGGCTGTGTGCAGGAGGTTCAGATTGAGGGGACATTTATTCACCGGGCCGATGCCTATGCAGCAGCCCGTAAGTTACTTGATCCTCTTGATTATGCAGATTATGATACACCGGAGGAAATGGCCGGCGAGTGGCCATATGGGGAAGAGGTGGTTGCCCATGCAATAGCGGAGACGGGTCAGAATATCATCGTTGAGGTGAAGACTGTCGCTGGTGCCCATCGTAAGCATGGGAAAGACATGTGATGTGAGGTGGTGTGTCGTTGCTGCGGGTATGAGATCGAAATTGGCTGAAAGGTTTGTATTTCTTTAGCTTCGTTTTGCTTCCGTCCTTTTCACCGAACAAGGAAAGTATCTGCTGGGGAACTGATTGTCAAGTAAATCACTTAAGTTGTATTCAAGTATTCAATTCTTCAGCTGCTTAAATGCAAGTAGTTTTCAACATTGAAATGTCGAACAACACCCGATGTGCATATCAAGATGCATGGGGGACTACTTTTCTCTGCACCGTCCATCACCGACTTGACGCTAAAGTTGATGCAGTCAACATCCAAATATCTTCAAATTGATCAATAAGTTTTCCAGAGACTGGAACTATCAAGGCTATCTAATTGATATCGCTGCAATCTACTATTACTCGGCAGTAATCACAGCCGCAGCAATATGAGGTTAGACGGCTGTCCTCGACGCTCTAGTCAGCCTCCGAAGAATCGTTCTGGCACATCAGCAGGAGCTGTCAGCAATGGGTTGAAGGTCCGCTCAGAATCTCCAAACTTTAAGCAGTGTTACCTTAATGACATAAGTATAACATCAGCTGACCCTCAGGTTATCAGCAGTAGTTATGCAGTGGAAAACCAGCTAACGACACCATGGCCGTCCGCTAAACTCAATTTCAAGCCTATGAATCACTTACGAGTAATTTAACCTGCATTATGCCCAATGAGTCCACACCGTTTTGTTAGTGTCATATGTCACCTGTTTTCATTGTTTGATGAATTCTCGGGCGTGCGGTATATGCATGACCCTGCTTCTTATCTCCGTTAATGAAATTACCTTCACTCTGCCATGTTACAAAATGGGATATCAGTCTTGGTAGCATGACGTGCTAGAAACACAGCAAGACCAGTTAAGTGGATATGTCGGTCACCACAATACCGATAAGCGCTTTTTTTATTTATTTAACTTTACGACGTCAGATCATCCCGACTGAATACTGCCATGTGAATGGCGCTCTCAGACAGCCATGACACTGGTTAACTGTATCTAACCCTGTGTTCTCTATACTAGCTAGCCACATTATTAATGGCAATCATATGATTCTGTTTGTTCATCTGCCCATGCTGACTTTATGTGCTTATCGTGTGCCTCTACCATCTAAATTCATACCCGATTATTTTGTTCACCTTACCGTCCACAATCTCTAATCCATCTCAATTAGATCTCAAAGAACACTTTGCAAACAGCCTTTAATTAGAAGTTATAGGGAGTACGAGTATTTTTCAACCAAGTGATACTGGACAGCTAATTCGATAATGTCGGGACAAAATCAGCCTCTTCAACGGGAAGAGCCCAAGGCTCAACCCTACCGAGCTGCTTCCCTTAATGCTGCAACGCAGTACGGACAGTTAACAGCCGAACCTAGTCATATTCTGGCTCCAAAAGCCTCGACCGGTACAGAAAATGGCCTACCAATCCCTCCTTTCTTTGAAGAGCCCTCTCGTCTCAATGATGAACCCCCCTTCAAGTTTCATGCTGGACAGTCGAGTCGACCTAAGAGCCTTCGTCCCTTCATTCAATCCATCATGGCCTTCAAACATGGTCGAAAGTTCTCCATGACTACTTCGGTACATCGCAAACGGCGATTAAGTAGCGCTGCTGAGAAGGAAGGTCAGTTTAGTCCGGCTCTCACGGTAAGCTACTTCTCATTGTTGGATCAGTCATTCTCTATACTAATCTCGACCGGCGCGTCAGAGGCTATACCTTGGTATATCAGCGGCTTTCTCAAACGACCAAACTGCACTCATTGCCTTAGCCATCAACGATGGTGTCTACCTCACCGACTTCTCCGTCAAGCACCTTGACCTCAACGACAGTCAAGCGACTGGTCGAGATGTCATTGCAGACTACGTCCTCAAAGAGGTTGAGGATTATGAGCACGAGAATTTTGCCAAGTTCATCGGAGCCGGTCTACCAGCTACGCTTAGGAGTGTAAGCAAAACGCTATGCTCTCGCTTGTGGCTAGATCTGGATATTGTCCCGATTACGGTACTTGCTGGGAGAGAGGATGAGGATGAGGATGAAGAGGACAGGAAGGGCGAAAAGAACTTCTGGAATGTGAAACGTGTTGACGAACAGGCTGATTCAATGGTTCGAAAATGCGTTATGTGAGTAGACAACCTCGAAGATGATGGAAATGGGCCACTGACCTCACTTTAGGTACTTTGGGCCTTCTCAAGCTCCTCTTCTGCAAGTTGGCTTTCGCGGTTTTGTCCAGACTGATGTTGGGTTTCGGGCCACTTTAACGACTCTTCAGAACTACAAAGACACATGTGGCGCCCCCACCTGGAAGACGATGATGACCTATGCAGAGAAACTACGTTGCAACAAGACTCGTGTCGCATTTTTCAGTTCTACTCCACAAGGTGGCGGCGTGGCCCTGATGCGTCATGCACTAATCCGCTTTGCTCGTCGAATAGGGGTTGACATGTCTTGGTATGGTAAGTTTTACCTGAAAGCCTGGAATATGGCTCAATATATGTCTTGTCAACATTGCTGAAGGTTGCGATAGTTCCAAAACCGCTTCCTAGTGCACTGAGAATTACCAAGAATATCCACAACGTCCTGCAGGGAGTGAGTCCTCCTAGTCAGCGCATCACTGCTGAGGAAAAGGAGGCCGTCATCCATTGGATTACCGAAAATGCCTATCGATACTGGTTCTCGGAGTCCGGCCCACTACGCCCAATGGAGGAAGGTGGTGCTCATGTCATAATTGTCAGTATCTTCCTTGTTTCACGCTCAGGGGTCCAACTTCTTCCCCCCTCTACTCTCTGCAATCAGTTTGTTGGTAGAGCTCACATTGACCTTTGCACAACAGATCGATGACCCACAAGCGCCAGGTTTAATTCCTCTGATCAAAAGGTTTACTCCCGATCGGCCAGTTCTGTATCGCTCTCACATCCAAATCAGGAGTGATCTAGTTGCTAAAGACGGCTCGGCCCAGGCTGATATTTGGGAATTCTTGTGGAGCAACATACAACTGGCGGACATGTATATCAGCCACCCAATTCCTTTATTTGTTCCTTATACAGTCCCCAGAGCAAAAGTAGCCTATATGCCGGCTACCACAGACTGGCTCGATGGTTTAAACAAGCCTTTAAAGGATTGGGATATTGGATACTATGGGAACATCTACAATGCTAATTGCCACGCACAAAGAATGTATGTACATACAAAACTCTTCTGGGCACATTGAGAAACAAGACTGCTAACTATAGCAAAGGACCGAACTGCACTGGCCGGCGCGCAAATACATTATTCAAATCGCCCGGTTCGATCCCTCAAAGGGTATTCCAACAGTGATAGATTCATATGTCGAGTTTCGCCGCCAATGCAAAGTAGCCGACATTAAGGATACTCCTCAGCTTATCCTGTGCGGTAACCAATCTATTGATGATCCTGACTCTAGCATTGTCTACGATCAAACGCTCAATCAAATAATGTCGCTTTGCCCTGAACTCATGGAGGACATCAGTGTGATGCGTCTAGATCCAAATGATCAGTTGCTCAACACAATGATTTCTAAAGCCCACGTTGTCCTCCAACTCTCAACTAGTGAGGGTTTCGAGGTGAAGGTCTCAGAAGCATTACATGCTGGTTGGCCAGTCGTCGCATCAAAGGCAGGCGGTATTCCTCTTCAGGTCAAGCATTCAATCAACGGATTCCTTGTTGAGCCTGGTGATTGGAGGGCTGTTGCTCATCACCTTATGAATCTGTTCACTAATGATGATTTATACGAAAGAATGAGTCATGCTGCAAGGACGGGCGTATCTGACGAAGTTGGCACAGTCAGTAATGCCTTGTGTTGGTTCTACCTAGCTTCCAAGTTGGCCGATCTTGGAGCTCAAAAATACGGAAAGGCCTCTTTGCAACCTAATGAGAGATGGGTTTACGATATGGCGAGGGAAGAGGCCAATTGTCCATACTCCGCTGATGAAGAACGACTCCCACGTTGTTATACCGAGGCTAAGAACGTCGACTCACTAGAATCTGGTTCTCTTAGCTAGAACATTATGAACCGGCGTAGAAGCTTGAAAGACATCTCTAAATTGAACACGGTGGAGCATAACTGTGGTTGACAGACCTATAGTTTTAATTGCAACGTTAAACTAGCTGCCTAGAATCCTTAGTATACCTAAGGATAATAGGTGATACGACACAATGTATACCTGCACAAGCCGACATAATGCGTCTACACTGTGACGTGCATATTAGGGGTGCCTTGATTATAATGTATGTGACGTAGGCATAGAGGTAGTTAACGAGTGACCCAATCGCAAAAAGATACATGGCTTTAGTAGTTGAAGTTGATCCGAGGTCTTCGCTTCTGGGGTGAATAATCTCACCAATAAAGCTCACCATCCGCGTAGTTTGGGAAATAATCAGGACATTTCTTTCGCTAGGGGAGAAAGTGATTATAAAGTATGATCCAGACGCAATCGAGTAGGTAGAATATTCTGATGTGGTGTCAATAAGGAAAAGGTATGGACTGCGCACCGCGCAGAATAGGGCCGTTTGCGCGACCAGAAGAGGACAAGCATAGGGTCAAAGTTAATTTCTCTTTAACCTGCTCCACAAATCCTATTATTTAGGGTCAGGCTCGAAATTTATTACAAGGTTAGTACTGCCGCATGACCTTCTGTTTCTTGGGTTTCTTCTTGCCCAGGCAGCGAGACGACGTACGGATAGTCATTGCCACACAAGGATGCAAGCAACTCAACCCAATTCAACTTAATTCAACCCACATCAACATTTTGTCAAGGAGCCAATAGGATGTGTTGATTACATGTGGGGTGAGCTAAAATACACATATTCTAACTAACAGAACTAACTTTTCGTACCCCGCTTGTACTGTCGTCATGACCGGGGTCATGTGGGGCGAGGTACGGGATCGAGGCTTGTGGGTGCGTAAAAGCAAAAACGGGTGCTTTCACTGGAAAAAACCGCTGCGCATAAGTGGTGGCCTCATCTTTCCAGATCGTTTCAATGTAGCACACGAAGGCACCACCCATAGTAAGTTCGAACTTCCATGGTAATGTCACTCGAGAGCCTTCCAACATGCAGGATCTCTCGTATCAAAATAATAAGGGTAGCCAGTGCCTCCATTGTATCCTCTACATCCGTTTTTTCAGCCCCTCGCACCTTACGAGTAGTGATGTTATAAAGCGCTATTAGGACTAGCATAGCGCTTGGATTCAGGATGCATACTCTCAGCTTATATTTTATATTTGCATTAATGGATCAATCACCTGAGAAGTGCCCGTCTTAGAGCAGATTTATAAACCCCGGCTGGAGTTAGCTGAACGAGCGACTGAATGTTGACTCCGAAAGAATACGTACCACTTTAAATCATCATGTAATAGTTAGTCTAACTGGTTTATTTCTGGAAACAGTATCATAGCTGGGCCCTTGCCGTTATCGATGACGGTGGTTCTACATGGCCAGGAATCATCACTTGAAAGCAGTCAAAAAAGGGGCAACTTGTGCGTTAACAGCCATATCGAAAATCAATTCATGACACCCTTGTTTGCACAAGAGCCAGAACAACCAAAACGCACGACATGCCGCCAGAGCTCCCAGTGAGTCACCGATACCTCTGATCCCTCTAGCAGATAGCATGAGTCTTGCCCGTTTTTCCCTGGAGAGAATGTGTCTCGTTCTGTAGTGTATTAGTAGTGACCCAAGTTGAATATCCTTCGGGGTGCTAACCATGTAGACGGGGTGGGCGTGCTTGCCCTTGCCCACCGACAATGCGTGCTTCTTAACGAACTCCTCCTGCCTGCTTCTTGATGTTTTCCCGATCTGCCTCCTCGAGGAGGCCGCGGCAGAGCATAATATCATCAATAAGCAAATCGCAACGCATGCGCGTGAAGTCTTCCCTCACGACAATGCGCAGCATCTTGACGTTGGAGTTGGGCGCCATGGTATAGGCGGGGACGACCCATCCACGGGAGCGCAGTTGGTGCGCGAGGGAGAACTCGTCGTAATAGCGGTCTTCGTCGCTAGCCTCCTCGGGGGTGCGGAAGCGGAAGGCCACAAGGGGTAGGCCCGCACCGGAGCGCTTTGACATGATAACAAAGCCTTGCTTCTCGAGCATCTCCGTCAGGTAGTCGGCATTGCGTGTGAGGTTGCTCATGATGGCGCGGTAGCCGCGCTTGCCGAGGCGGATTAGCTGGTAGTACTGGCCGATAACCTGGGAAGCGCTCTTAGAGAAGTTAAGGGTAAAGGAGGACTGCTTGGCGCCAAGGTAGTCGAGGTTAAAAACCAGCTCCTGAGGGAGATACTCGGGACCTCGCCAGATGACCCAGCCGATACCGGGATAAACGAGCCCGTACTATTTTATAGAGTTAGTATTTGGAAAACGTCGCGCTGGGAAGTAGGGGTAGCACCTTGTGTCCGGAGACGTTGATGGAGACGACCTTTTCACATCGGAAGTCCCATTCGAGGTCGGGAATAACAAATGGGGCGACGAAGCCACCGCTGGCAGCATCAACGTGGATAGGGACGTCAATATCTCGCTCAACAAGAAGGTCATTAACAGCTTTAATATCCTCATACTCGCCGGTGTAAGTGGTGCCAAGGATAGTGCAGATGCCGATGGTATTCTCATCGCACAGATCAACAACCTCATTGGGGTCAAGGACGTATCTTTCGGCAGTACAGTAAACAAGCTTTTCCTCAATCTCAAAATAGCGTGTAGCCTTTTTCCAGCTGACCTGGATGGCGGAGGACATAACAATATTGGGGTGCTCAGTACTCTTGCCGGAAGCGAGCTGGCGCTTCTTCCAGCGCTTCTTCATGGCGAGAACGGCGAGCATGATGGCCTCGGAGGAGCCAACGGTTGAGGTGCCGACCGAGATGCTGGCGGGCGCGTGGAAGAGGTTGCCGATCATGCTGACGCAGCGGTTCTGCATGTCGGCGGACTGGGGGTACTCTTCGTAATCAATGAAGTTTTTGGAGAAGGATTCTGCCATGAGCTTTTCGGCTTCATCTTCCTATAGATTCAGGGAACAGCATTGTGTTAGTAAGTGTGCTTGGGATTAACGGGTAAGTATTGGTGCTTGGAGACCGTAAGTAGGGGCAGCTTTCCATGGAGGAAATATACTAGGGGACGAGCACATGTATGGTTTCGAGGGCAAAGGAAAGGGGACTGTAGGTATTATAAGAGTAGAGGTAATTTACCATGTAAGTAGTAACCAATGAGGCCAGGCTTTAGATGGTCAGTATCATCGTCTCGATAGTCTTGTGGAAGGGAAAACATACTTGAACATAGGGTTGTTATCGAGGCTGAGATCGTCCTTGATCATACGATAGGCTACATCGCGGGGCATCTCACTCTCGGGCATGTGATCACGCGGCAGGTCTATTCCCACAAAACGCGAGCCGTAGACACTGGTGGCGAACCCATCGTTGTAGTTGGAGAGCTGCATCTCAGGTCTCTGGGAGGCGCGGGAGCTGATGGAGCGAACGACAGAGAGATGGGCCATACTGTCGGTGTACAGGGACGTTACTTTGGTCTTGCCGTTGTTATATTCGTGGCAGAGTGAGATTTATGCTGATAATACCGTTGATATTGTCGTTGCTGGTCTCGGTGATGAGCAGGGAACATCGGTGGGCTCTGTGGACTCTACTAAACTCATGGCAGAGGAGAGAAGATGAGTAAAGTGGGGAGAGTGAAGCAAGGCCATAAATCACAAGTGGGTAGCTGACAAACTAACGGGCGACGGCGGGAGTGGCCGTAAGGGAGAGAATGCATGGAAATGAGTTCATGTCACGTTGTGTATTTTACATAATGGGGCGTGCGATCGTTATAGCAGTGATACTCCAGTCAGACCCCAGTATAAAGATGTATATGGGACTTAGAGCGGGGAAACAACAAAATCAAGAACATACACACATCCAATAAGACACATCAGAGAATCAGAGATCGTGACAGTTCAGGGTTGCTTTTTGGGATGACACACGATGACGCTAAGCCGATGTGACAGAGAGTGGGGAACCTTGGGGCAATTTGTGATGCTCAGGGCGGGTTGCTTTGAAGATAGTCTCGGTGGCTCACTAGCCACTATGGGGCGAAAGGGCGAGAAAATGAAGTGGAAAGGTGCGCAGGCATGGAATGTGGTGATGTTTTCTTTCTTTTTCTTTTCTCTTTTTTTCAATTTTTTTTTTAGATCCAGGCAGATGGTTTTGGGGATGTTAGAGATGTTGGGTACCATGCAGTACCTACCTGCCGGTCATACCTACCTGCCGGTCAGCGAAAAAGAAACTCCCCCATACACAATGGACTTTTTTAACCAGATGGGAAAAACGTAATAAAAATAGTAAAATAAGTTTATCTCTAGAATTCAGATCAAAATTGGATCTATTTTAATATTTTCTAGGCCTTTTAACTTCACGGCCTGTGCGGGTGCGTACGACACCTAATTCTTCCTTCCCTGAATTCGACCTCTCATCCTCTTCCATCCCTCCCACCTCGATCACATCCTCAACAACATCCGCCCCTCCAATTGCTTCGTTTGGCTCTGAAATAGTTTCACCAGCTGCTAGAGCCTCTGCCAGCGTGATAAATTTCTTATTGGGGTTCGGTATCGTCTTTCTCTTCTTGCCTCTGCTCAACCGGCCAACTTCCTCCTCCAGGCTGGCTATTCTGGTGCTCAAAGAGGCGATCTTGGACTCTTGGGCTTCAAACCCTTTTGATATCACAGAATACCGCCTTCTGGTAGAGGGACTCTTGTTCTTCCCCAGGTCTCTGATGTGACGGCTGGCCTTTGGCGTATTATCAGAGTCGACTTGCCCGTCTCTGTGGCCGTCTGACCCGGGCGTCGTTAGTGATGCAATTTCTTGTACACGTACGTACGTACGTACTGTATTTTAGCCGCTGTACGTACGTACAACTTTATTGTACGTACAAATATGTACCATATAAACTTCCCCCTTCCTTTTTAGGTAATACTGGTAACTTAGTAGGCTTCTCACGGTCCTCGTCTTCTGCCATTCTGGCCTCAAACCTATGATTCCACCTCAGTGCCGGAAACTGTGCACTCGCGCCGCGACGCCGCCGTCTTCAAGACCTACACAGTCGGCAACAAGGGACGCGTTCTGGCTACGGGCCTTTCCGTTGGCGATAAGGCCGCTTCGGGGCGGCTCTGCCTCGTCGAATCCGTCAAGGATATTGATAAGTTCGTCGACAATTCGATCCTGGTTACAGAAGCGACAGACCCGGACTGGGTGCCCATCATGAAGCGTGCAGCTGCCATCATCACTGACCATGGCGGGCGCACCTCGCATGCCGCCATCGTCAGCCGTGAACTGGGCGTTCCGGCAATAGTGGGCACTGGTAATTCTACCTACGTGCTACACAGCGGCCAGGATGTCACTGTCTCCTGTGCTGAGGGCGACACCGGCTTCGTGTACGAGGGAATCTCGGATATCACGACCAAGACAGTAGATCTGTCCGGGCTGCGCCAGGCCCGGACGAAGGTCATGCTCAATCTCGCCAATCCGGCGGCCGCCTACCGCTGGTGGCGACTTCCAGCCGACGGCATCGGCCTTGCCCGCATGGAGTTCGTTGTTAGCAACGCTATCCAGGTCCATCCTATGGCGCTCGTTCACCACGACCAGTTGAAAGATGAAGATTCCAAGCGCGAAATCACCCGCCTGACGGCCGGGTACGAAAACAAGCCCGACTACTTCGTCGATAAGCTGTCGCACGGCCTCGCGGCCCTATGCGCTGCCGTTTATCCCAAACCGGCCATCATTCGCATGAGCGACTTCAAGACAAACGAGTACGCCGGTCTTATTGGCGGCGCCGAATTTGAGCTCAAGGAGGACAACCCAATGATAGGTTTCCGCGGCGCCTCCCGCTACTATTCGCCGCGCTACAAGGAAGGCTTCGCGCTCGAGTGCCGCGCCGTCAAGCGGCTGCGCGAGGAGATAGGCTTCACGAATGCCATTGTCATGATCCCCTTCTGTCGTACGATCGGTGAGGCTAAAAAGGTTCTGGAAGTCATGGCCGAGAATGGGCTCAGGGGCGGTGACAACGGCCTGCAGGTCTACGTCATGTGCGAGATCCCGTCCAATGTCATCCTAGCCGCCCACTTCACCGAGCACTTTGACGGCTTCTCCATCGGCTCTAATAACCTAACACAGCTGACGCTCGGCATAGACCGCGACTCGGGTGAGCTGGCCAATTTGTTTGATGAGCAGGACGAGGCGGTTAAGTGGATGATAGCACAGGTTATCTCGGTGGCTCGCAACAAGGGGTGCAAGATTGGGCTCTGTGGCCAGGCGCCGAGTAACCATCCTGAGTTTGCCAAGTTTCTAGTGGACGCTGGGATTGATTATATCTCTGTCAGTCCCGATAGCTTTGTTGCAGTGAAGAGACACGTAATAGCTAGTGAGCAAGCTTGATGCCTAGGTGGGATGAGGAGACAAATATGGGTCGATATCTGTTCACAGAATTGCCTTGAACTGTGGGTTTGTAACTTTATGCTAACTCAGAATGTATCATGGGACAGGGTAGTAATAATGCCGAAACTTGGATCTGAATAAATTGGTTTCTTCTTTTTACTTAAAAAAACAAAAAAACGATTAAGTTACAGATTAATCCTGACGCATGTGACCACTGTATATCGGATTACCAGCAGATAATAAAAATCCAATCTGTCGCATGACACTTTTAACTTAATAATTCCTATGGATCCAGTCAATAGTTTTCCTCAGTTCCTTCGCTGACTCAGCTATATGAGCCTCCTCGTCACCGCCCAACAGCATCTGAATAGTACTCACAACTCCCTTCCTCCCGAGGACCGCGGGCAAGCTGAAACAGCAACCAAAATCTGGTTGGAAGTGGCTGACGGGACGAACATTGCGCTTGTCCAAGAGGATAAAGGAGTAGTGGAAATGCTCGCCGTAGGACAGAGATTCCGGATGCGGTTCACTGCCTTGAGGAAGTACGGCCACCATTTCAAAGCGAGTCCGGATTTGAGCAGTGTCGGTGTGAGTTTTTCCAGGATGATTCGATTGAGGACTTCAGCCAATCCATTTTGTTCGTGCTGTTCAGTTCCTGTGTAGGAGAGTTTAATTCCTCTGTCCCGGCATAGTCGGGTCAGGCTGTGGCTTCGATTCTCTCCCCCTCGGTCGAGGTGCAGGAAGTGACATTGTCTTTCCGGTCTCTCGAACTGTTGCAACAGATGATAGAAACACTCTTCAAACTCTGACCGTTCTTTGACTGGGTACACCCAGGACATCTGAGTAAAGTCATCAATAAAGCAAACCCAGTACCTGCTGCCGTCTACTCCCACTTCTGGGAATGGTCCGGCAATATCCGCATGAATACACTCCAGAGGGTAAGTGCCTTTCTTGATCGGTCGAATGTGAGGACATTCCCTGAGTTTGCCTTGCACACAGGCTCCACATGGGTTTGATGTAGAATCATCCGGTCGAATTCCAGTAGACATATTCATTAGTCTCTTGATATTCCTCTCTCCCAAATGTGCGAGTCGTTCGTGCCAAAGGTGCAGTCGAGGATCTCCCACCGAAAAGGAGGCCAAAGCGGTTTGAAAATGATCTTCCTCAGCTTCGTCGACCACATAGACACCTGAGATTCTTGTCGCAGTGAGGACGACTTTTCCCTTGTTTGTGACCACTGCCTTTCCATTTCGGAAGACAACCTCTGCGTTCTTCTCTAGTGCTGACACGGACAAGAGGTTAGAGTGTCCTTCTGGAACATATAGAGCGCTATCAAGGGTAACGTTATGTGACCCCTTAGGCCCTCGCACACGGAGACAGTACGTTCCACATCCTCCTGGCATGACTTTTGCGTCCGCAATGCCGTTAATGGGTAATCCATGGTACTTTTGAAGGACTGTAAAGTTCTCGTGTCGGCAGAAAATATGCGAGGAGGCGCCACTATCCAAGACGTGGATCCGTTCGAGGGCCCGAACTTGGAGGGATGCCTGGAGACCAGACGGTCCGAATGACAAGCCAATCAATCCAAGGTGACCTTGGAAATCATTTTGCCAGAGAGCCAGTCGAGCTTGATCAGGTTGAAGGTATGCAGGAGTCGCATACGTGGCAGAGTCCAGTTCATCAGTCGTCTTCTCCCTTTCCTTCCCCCGACTCTGCATTTTTCGTTGTCGTCTCTCGTAACCAGCTTTGCTACTCTCTCTTCTGAGGTCGGGGTGAAGCTTCCAGCAAGTTGACTTGTCATGCCCTTTTCTTCCACAGTATCCACAGCATGGGGTGTCCTGGGCTACCATGGCTCTATGTGCAATCCTTGCAGTGGCTCCTCTTTGTCTGTCCTCTTCCTGAGATGCGGCAAAGATGGCGATTTCGAACGTAACGGCCTCTTTGAGAATAATGTTACGATTGTTTGGATCTCGGATAGGAAGAATGTTATGATTCTGATTGAATGCAGTAAGGAAGACCTCATAGTCTGGGCCAAGTCCGCAGAGGAACTTGTTGACAAAGTGTGGTTCCCCGATCTGGCACATTTCATCCATCTCCAAGAGTTCAGCCCTTACTTGACGAGGCTTGTTTGCGTATTCCATGACTGAATCGCATGAGTCGAGAGTGAGTTCTTGAAATCTGCGGTCGAGCTCTTGGAAAATGGCGCTTCCGACGGGGCGATACCGAGTTTCAAGGTGACTGATCATGCCCTGCGCCGTCAGGATCCCCGTGGTAAACACTCGGGCGTTGTAGCCGAGCCGACTTCGAATGGCGCCGCATGCTCGATCCTGACGACTCCTCCAGGCCTCAATCTGAGTTGCGAGATCATTCCCTTCAGTTGGTGGTTGAGTGTTCCTAGTCAGAAGGTCTCCATATCCACACATGTCCAGAAGGTCGAGCATTTCTCTCTTCCATGTCAGCCAGTGACTGGTTTGCTCTAGCTTTGGAATGGTGCCGGAACTGCTCAAGACAGGCTGGCGATCAATTCAACCATTAACTCAATCCCGTCAATTTTATGGAAGTTGAAGTCACGTGCATCAATTCAATCAATTCCATTTGGCACTCCCATTGATTGTTTCAATTCCACCTAGATGCTTTCAACGTTGACCATCGGTTGAAACTGTCGATAATGGCAGTGGTTCAGGGTAGCGCCCAGTCCGTGTAGTCCCATAAGACGCGTCCACAGGACCCCTGCTAATACTTTTGCCCCGTATTTTTGATGCACGTGTCAACTGCACCTAACATTAGGGGTTTATGAACGCGTCTCAGCTGTCGTCGAGCCCCTTGACCCTTGCAGAAAGATCAATGCGTGCATTCCATGCCTTTCCTAATCTTCAAATGGACGCCAACGTACCTGTCAAGCGCCAGAGTCCCGACTGCAGCGCACCTAGTGCTTCACCTAATAACTTGAATGCTTCGCCAGGAGATTGGAAAGACTTCCCATGGCACAAGTTTCCGGGTTTCTCGATTTCGGAACGCGTTGGCAGGCAGACTTCGTGGGTTTGGCAGCACGGCTTTGACATTCAAGCCCGCGATTCTCCCACGAAGAGGAAATGGGTTTGCAAGCATTGTCTTCGGAAAGCTAAGCCCAAGATGACAGACTTCTCTGCTGTTGGCACCCAGAATATCGAGAAACATCTGTTCAGGGAGCACGGACTTGTCGATAAGTCCGGGAGGAGGAAGCCGCCCGCTCTTTGGAAGGGAAAGCAGGAGAAGACTCCCTCAAGGAACATTGTGGAGATGCTGAATCTTGACACCTCAGACCCTAAAGAGCAAGCCATCGCGAATGCCCTCATACAGCGTTTCGACAGGGACCACTTCCAGAGACTGCTCCTTGAGTGGGTGATCGACGCCAATATCTCTTTTCGCCAGCCCGAGCATGGCCGGCTTCGACGTATATTCGAATACCTGAACCCATCAGTCGCAGCGACGAATGCTCATATCTCTCATGACACGGTTCGAAGGCGAATCATCGACCTTCATCTCCAACAAAAGACACGCATAATCGACCACTTGAGGAGTGTTCCAGGTCAAATTCATATTGCGTTCGATGGCTGGCGTTCAAGGAATCGGCATGCTCTGTATGGGATTGTCTGCTTTTATGTTGACAAAAATGGAGTCCCGTCGAAGTTGGTCCTTGGCCTACCGGAGTTGAAGAATTGCCATTCGGGGGGAAATATTGCAGCCCAGATCCTCGAGATCTTGGAGAGCTATGAGATACTCGATAGGGTGGGGTACATCACGCTTGACAACGCCGGGAATATGGATACAGCAATGGAGGACATTGCGGAGACGCTGGGATTCGATCCGAAGAAACGGAGAGTGCGATGCTTCGGCCATGTGCTCAACTTGGTGGTGAAAGCCCTGTTGTTTGGGTACAAAGCTGAGGCTTTTGAAGCAGAAATTGATGGAGAATCTATTTCTGGCGCTGCCCAGCATGAGATCTGGCGAAAGAAAGGTCCCATTGGGAAGCTCCATGACCTGGTCCATTGGATCCATCGGTCTGACAAGTTGACCTACCGTCTCCGTGCGCTGCAGGAAGAATTTTTTCAGCATTCTGACAACCCGAAGATTCGAGCAAGGAAGCCTGTCGACGTTGTTCGCGATAACCAGACGCGGTGGCTGTCGACCCTGTATAAGATGCGACGCGGTCTCTTGTTGCGTCCTTTTCTGGAGGACCTAGTTGAGAAGGTCACGCTTGAATTCAACAAGGAATGCCGCAACGGGGCTAGACGGAGGGAAGAGATACCGCTCTGTCTCCGGGAGGAGAGTCTTTTTGGGGAGAAGGACTGGAAAGTAATTGAGTTGATGGACAAGGTGCTGCTTGATTTCGAGGAGGCACTCCGGATGCTTGAAGGAGATGCTCAGAGCCGGGTACGTAAAGGTGGCCGTATTGAGGCATATGGCAATATGTGGGATGTTGCTTCAACGTATGAATTTCTGATGGAACGTCTGGAGGAGTGGAAAGCAGCAGCAGAGAATTACCCGGATCCTGAGCACTTCAGGATAAACATCAACCTGGGGTGGGATAAGTTGAACGAGTACTATACGAAACTGGACGAGGCGCCAGCTTACTATGCTTCCGCCATTCTAAATCCGGCCTCACGTTGGGGATATTTCGAGAATACGTGGACCGACAAAGCACAGCTGCCATGGCTTCAGGAGGCAAAAAGAATGGTGAAGACTCTGTGGGAGAGACGGAAAGATTACCCTCGACTGTCGCGAATGGCTCTTGACCTGCTTTCGGTACCGCCTATGTCGGCAGAGTGCGAGCGTTTGTTTAGTGTTGCTGGACAAATGGTCTCACCGCTGCGGACTCGACTGGAGGCTAGCACGATAGGGATGACACAGACGCTAAGGTCTTGGGCGCGGAATGGCCTAATGGACGCGGTGGATACGTTGGTTGACGTATCAGATGAGGTTGGGAGTAGCATTATATGGGAGACAGAGGAAGATGGCCGAGACGATGGCGAATAAAGTGTTGGACATCTCGGGGGGCGTGTGAGGTTCAACATGTTCAATTCAACGCCACCAATTCAATTTGCAGATGCGGTGGTTCAACTCCACGGGCCAAATGCTGAGTAAGCTGTCAACGCAACGCCACGCGAGGGCGAAATTGATGGAATTGAATTGATCGCCAGCCTGCTCCGTAATCGCGATTCTGCTAGATCTACGGGTGCCGTGAACTTACTGACTCCCTGCAGAGACGGTGGTTTTATCTAACAAACCCGAGTTACTAGAATCTGCGACGGGGCACGGCCGTTCGAGCTAGCCCAAAATTCATTTTGAGCTCGCTTGCCGCACACATAGAGTATGAATTCCCGAGGAGCGTGTCAAGATAAGATGAACACATCGAATCTTCTCAGCAGTCAGTCCACCTGTATTGAATACTACTGGAACTGAAAATGCCACAGAGCGAGAATACGAGAAGCCGAGCCGCCTACAGGGTTTGATTAATAAAGAGGTAACGGGTAGCCCGCATGATCAGCAAATCCTCTACATTTCTATCTTGTATGTAACGGTAACAAAGTCGAAAGGAACATTAAGAACACCAGCCTCGAGGATGGCCTTAAGCTTCCAGACGTCAACATCCCCCTCTCTTTCTCACTTTGATAGGCATATCTAGCTCTCTATCTTGGATATATTTCTATCTAACTATCATCCCATAATAATAAAGCCTACTTTCCTATTTTTGATAGTCCGCTGCCCCTATTTGCTAGCTGTCCCCTGTGAATTTGTGATGAAGCCTTTATACCTACCTTGTTACCGAGAACCTTAAAAATTAGCTGTTGGTGATTACCAAATCAGACTTACCCGGTCTGTAAGATCAATATTTTATTTACGCGTTTTGGGCGCAACTAAGTAACGCGTATCTTCGGGGGCTCTTTCCGTGGTCGCCTATCAGAGGCACTGAGTCACGGCACTAATGTTAACATATATGATAAGTATGCGGATCAACCAAGTATGCGGATTAGTGTTGTACTGGTTGCACCTAACTATTACGCCACAGGGCAAAAGATTGGGCTATAATTGATATTGTTGCAACTACAGTGGCGTTTACAGCTGCCTATAGAGCCTTACGGTGAACCAAGCCGTAACAGTTAAGTGTTATGTCAAGAGAAAGCCAACTTTATGCTTGTCCTCACTCGCACGTGTCATCAGGAAATCGCCACGGCATGGCGGACCAAACACTCATCATATCCGTCCCTTTGCCATTCTCATAAGAAACTGGCGGCTTGAAGTAGAGAACTCTTCGAAACGGGCCCTCTTTCTCGGTCTCTTCCTTGCCTGGCTCATCAATGATGCCGTCTCCCCCTACCGCCAGCAGGTTCCAATAGACACCCTTCAAGCCCCACGGGGGTCCCGGTAGAGTAAGGTCCTTCCAGAGTGGAAATTCCAAACAAACTAAGACTCCATCCGGAGACAAGAGCTCGTGCATTCGACAAGCCCAGGCCTGCCGTAAGGAAGGATGCAGTGCACACAGGAACTGCCGCACAATCAGCAATTTAGCTTCTATTTCTTACTCTCATTTGATATTGGTACGCACCGTGTAATCATAGATGAGATCGAACCCTCTAAACTCATGAGGCTCCCAACCCTTCTGGAAGAAGTCTCCTGCGATGATGGTAACGTCTTTGGCATCGGCTGTCGACCAGGTATTCAAGTCGTGGTAGTTATACTCGGATGGATTTGCCAATTCCGACGCTGCATATCGTCGCGCTGTCGCAGCTCCCTTCTCGGAGACTTCAAGTCCATAAACATCGAACCCATGCAGGGCCAAGGCTACAACGTCATAGCCTTTGCCACATCCCTGGAGACACGAGCTCTACCATTAGCGCGTCGAGAGAAAGAAGGCGAAAAGGAAAACAAGAAAAAAAAAAGATCGAAGAATATGGGCATCTAAAAGACGTTTGGATACACATACGGGGATGAGGGCCTTAGGGCGATATTTGTTAGTTATGTGGGAGAGAACTTGGGGTTTGGACTCGATGAAGTCGATGAGGGCCGGAGAGGGCTTGCCTCGATCCCACAGGTCGGACTGATCCGTCTCCCACAGTTCCGTCCATCCTGATAATTGTTGATTGCTGCCTCTGCCATACTTGTTAGCCGTAACTACGTATCGAGGCAGAGCTATGTTCTCCAAACCTGTTGCGAAAATGCGAGATCAGGCGGCTTGGCGGGTCCGATTCGGGAGCTGCCATGGTGACCTGTCGGTGTATGATTATTCTCGGCGACGATAGCTTCGGCCTTTGAGTCTTGAGTCTGGGGCGCAGCGGCGTGTTCGGTAACAGGGCGAGCCTCTGTCTCTTCTCTGTCTTCTAAAGCGTCCGTACGTGCCGAAGCGGTGTCTTTATAAGTTCTGCTACCGCAGCTTGAGTGTCATCTGCCGCCCTATCAGTGCGGGGTGCATTGGTGGACTCGAACGAGGCCCAATAAAACACAGCAAGAAAAGATAAGGCCCCCCAAGGTCACCCGATGCCCTAAAACCATTCCCCGCTTAAAACAGCCACTCGAGTCACTATTATCATGCTGATCGGAGGTAGCCGTCGGAGTTTACAGTAATGTAAGAAACTACACGAGGAGATCTCTAAGGTGGTAAAAACTCAAAACGTTGTATCCATTCGTGAGCCAATACGTCTTGCGAGCTGCAAATAGCCTGGTGGTTGATTCATTGTAGTCACTTCCGCGGTTGCGCAGAGTGAGAGTACTCGACATTCGGCAAAAGATAAATTATGATGAAATTACTGAGCTCATCGCCGTGTTGAATTAACAGAAACACTGCAAGCTGGATATTCCGCTCTTTGCTCTCGACCATGCTCTGAATCTTTTGCCCCTCTTGATCCCTCGCTTTATGTTTTCCGGCCGTTAACGCCTTTTACGGACCTCCATTCGACACTGAGGGCGCCGATGATGGTCAAACAAGATAGAGCAACTGCAAGATAGAATGCATTGTTGATGGCATGGCTGTAGGCTGAGACTACTACTGTATACTCCCAATGGCTTAATCCCTCAGGGATAGTAAAACCGTGGCTGGTTAAGTCCGCCACGTCTAGTTCTGAAGCAAACCGGGCTAGGTAAGAGTACAACTTGGACGTGAGGATGGTCTGGGCACCGACAACGCTGACAACGAAGACGTTACTTAAGATGAAGATGAGGATGAGTCCGAGACTGCCACCGGTAACAGCCGCAACAACCGCTTCTTGGCATAAGATGTCAATTGCACATGATACCCAACAGTTATTAGCATCGAGTTGAAGCCCAGATTGATTCAACGACCTATGGATACACGAGGAGCTTGGAGCTGAGTGTCAACGAAGAACAATGATAGGAACAGGTACATTGATAATGGTGGAGAAGGAGCGATGGAGAAAATGCAATTCAGCTAGTATATGTCTAAATGCTTAGTGAAGAAGTCGAAACTAGATTTGTATCCGCTCAGTAGAAGCCTCTCCATCTCCCTCAACCTTTCCCAGCTGAACGGTCATCCATATCCTCATCTGATGTCGTGCTGTCATCATTTAATCTTACAAGACTTGATCATTCCCTGTAAAAGAGCATCCTCGTCCTGATACTCAGGCGAGAAAGCCTTCATCTCCTTCGAAGTCAAGGCCCTCCTGGCGTCAGCCGCCCTCTTGAAAGCAGTACGAGGCGACATACCTCCCTTGATTCCGGCAGCGCCGACCAGCATGCCCAAGATGGCAAAGGGGGCAGATTCTGGATTGTCTACAATCTCGACGATGCTGATGGCGGCGTTACCGGCCTCGCCCACAATGAGAGCAACACTGGCCAAGCGTGTAGCCACTCCAAGAGTAGAAGTGACGAGACCGGCGAATGGAATGACAGCAAATACAATACTGAGGATGTTGAGAACCAGGTTACGGGTGTGTGTCTCCTTCATCTCCTTCCCGATCTTCTTGATTTCAGAGATACTCTTGGAAGCATCCTGCATCATGAAAATCGGCATACTAAATGATGTGACAACGTCAGCGGGATCGGCTTGTAAGACGCCGAGCTGCATCTCCACCAATGACTCCATAGCAAGGTCAACCAGATCGTCTGTGGAGGGCATTGCCTCATCAAGAATTTCCTTGGGGTTATCGATTTCGATCTTGCTCTTGTCCCGGATGCGTCTTGGCCAGTTCTTGCGCATGAGGTAGTTGATGCCGCAGGATGGGCACTCAGCTGGGCTAGGAATGCAAGGAGGGCAAACGTTGTCGGGTTCTGAGTACTTGTCGTACCACTCAATCCAGTCCTTCTGAATACCAGCCTCCTCGAGAAGAGCATTATAAAACCCCTTCTCATCACGCATCTTGAACGTGATGGTACGGATACCTGGGCTTGCTCCGGGCTTCTGGATAGGCATTGCCTCAGTACATGGGCCCTTGCCGCTGTTGCCAGGAGACGTCCACTCGCAATCCATATACTTCAGACCCTTGCTCTTACCTAAAGACATGAACTCTTCGATTCTGTCGTCCATAGTGTCCTTGACCCAGTCGGCATACCAGCCGAACGCTTCGTCGTAGTTCTCAGAGACATCCTTGTACTCGTCGATGGCGGCCTCCAGATCGATCATGAGAACGTTCATCACCGCCATATTACGACAGATTGGGTTGATGCTTTCGATACCAGAAGCAAGCTTCTCCAGGGTTGTTGGCCAAGAGTCAGAATCGCACGACACGTCATCGGGCTCAAAGTCTCCGAACCCTCCTGCCCCGGATGAAGAGTTCTTCGAGCCATAGAACCAATCGGCCAAGTCGATAGCCCAATCCGTAGCGCCACCAAAATTGAGGTTCTTGATCCAACTCACACGCTCCTCTTTAGTCTTGTCGCTCATGTATGCGACCCAGTCTGTCATACCATTGCCCTGTGTGCCGTATGTCATGATATCGGAATGGGTCTTCGTATCATGCCATCGTTTTGCTGAGAATCCCGGAGTATTCTCCTGAGCAAGCTCATAGATCTCATCCAGTTCAGCGTTCGAAACTAGACTCAAATGTTAGTGAAAAGAAGTGACTGATCGGGTGCAAACACATACTGTAGCCATTGGTACCAGTACACTGACCAGGCTCCGCATCTGACTCCTCGTAGGACCCTGTAAAGTGACATTGAGGGCCAGTGCAGCTCTTATCCTCCATACGGAAACTTCGGCCGTAGCTTGCAATGCCCACAATAACCTTCTCTGCCGGTACACCTGCCTTGGTGATCATACTCAGAGAGTTTCGGGTTTCGGTACGATTAATATGAGACCGTAGACAATTGCCATTCTCACAGCCGGGATTGGCGAACTCATTGCCGTAGTCCCACTGGCCATGAAGATCGTAGGTCATAAAGACAAAGTAGTCTAGTACCTTGGCCATTTGTTCAACAGGGAATGGCTTAAGGTACCAGAAAGAACCGGGTAACGCGATGGAAAGAGACTTGCTAGACGGCAGTAGGTCTCGGAGGACGGTGAGAAATCGTTGGTAATAGAGACCGTCTGTCCTGTCACCAGCGGGAATTCCCTGATCGGTAGCACTAGGGTACTCCCAATCGATGTCGACACCGTCAAAGCTCTTGTGCTTGGCCATAAACTTGACGACGTTTGCAGCGAAAACAGAACGATACTCGGGCTTGACCACATCACGGTATCGTTGAAATGTCTCAGCATCAGTCGACTCGGCCCAACCGCCAAAGGAGAGAATCTTCTTGAAAGGAGCGTCCATCTTGTCAAAGATCTCGAATTGCTCCTTGACCTGTTCAGGGATGTTGACATCGTAGTCCGCGGTGATGCCCGCAAAGGCGAAATGGACATGGGTCAGGTAATCGAAATGCTCTTCAATCTCAGAGGAGTCCATGGTGAGACAAGCGCGACCTGGGTTGTATGCCTGAAAGTACCCGATGCGCTTGAACTCCTTGGGTGGCGACTTGTTGTTCACGATGTCAGTGCCGCAGTTCGAGATGCACCCGTTGGTATTGATCTTGAATGCTCCTGGGGCCTTCGTGTCGGCAGGGGACTCGGTACAAAACTCAGTAGTAGTACCACAGAATCCCCAACCGCTACAACACGCCTTGAGAGGACACTGGTTAAGCTTGGCAAGATCCCAGCCGTCAAAAGAGCCAGATGGCTTTTTTGTTCCGGGTTTCTGCGGTCCGCAAGCCACACCTTCGACAGGAGATGGCATGGGTGTGTTGCCCTTGCTTAGGCAGATAACCTGTCCGAGCTGCAACCTTTTGCAGCCAGACCATGCCCATGAGTTCTTGTTGTACGCTTCAATATCCTTGACAGTGATACTAGAAGCGGCTGCAACAGAAGCACATGTGTCCCCTGTGTCGATTCGGTGCGTTGCGCAAGTTCCATCTGCATCCGCCGATGGTGTCTTGTCTGGTAGACTACCTGAGCTACAGCATACCCACTGACCAGGCGTGAGGGTGGCGCACAGGTTCTTCTGTGGGTTGTGCTTGACAAAATCAGCGCCTCTGATGTTGCAACGAACAGTAAGCGCAGTGCAAGTGTCGTCACCTTTGACTTGGATGGCTTTGCACTCGGCTCGAGCTTGAAGATCTGATGCCTCCATGTCAAGAGAAGTGACAGAAGTGGCATTGGATGATTCCGAAAATAGGCTGGCTCCAGGAATCTGAACCTCGGCCCTTGTGTCATTGGGCCTGTTGAGCGGCATAGTGACACAATAACCCTCGGACCAGATCTGGACACGCTTTCGCAGGCGTTCGAAGTCATCCATTCGATCGATGGCGAATACACCGAACGTATAAGGAGACAACGAACCGATGTCGCATGACTGCATGATTTCAGTGCCTTGACTAGCCGCCTTCTCGAATTCCTCGAGCATGGCAGTGCCAGCAACAGACCCCAAATCGGCGCTGACATAGAGACCAACAATTGCAGAACCTGCCTTGGAGAAAAGGACGCTTTTGCCACACGAGGTCTTCTTGGCAATGTGCTGCTTGAGTCCTTGCAGGGCTGTTGCGACATCGTCGGTTGCGTTCAGCGCTCCCGGCAAGCCAGAAGCGACAACAATAGACACAGGGGAAAGCGGAGCAGAGACGCATTGACCAGTAGAGGTCTTTGCATTCCTGCTATCCTTCTCTGCGCGTTTGGCATGTCTTGTATGTGCTTGGAGATGTGCTGCGGCTTTGGAGGGATTGGAGGTACTAGGACCACCAAGAGCGCAGACACGAATTGTCTCAACGGTCTCGGTGTGCACATTCATGTCGAACAGCAGAGGGGTTTCACACCCTTCCAAGTCCTGAACATTATGAATGTGTGTCCATTTTGTGGCGTCCGATCCAGCAACAGAGCAGAGTCGGGGGCAGCCTTTGACCAAAGGTGTTGCCCACTCCTCACTGGTTTGCTTCTCGCCGTAGGGGGCTATAGGTGTGATACCAAGATTGAACTCGTTCTCTGTTGAGTTCAAAGCTTTAGATGCATCAACAGGACCTAAGCGTGTGCGGTTTCCGCTGTCACCAGCGGCAAAGGTCAAGCCGACCAGGTGCGCAGAAACGGAAAATAAAGTGTGAAATTTCATCGTGCTACAAGAAGTATAGACACGGAAGTGAAAGTGATAAGACACAAAGGGAACGAGATGACAATGAGTGAATGGATAAATGAATGAATAGAAGCTGGTGGTATGGCCTCAAAGGTTGTAAGCACACTTGTTGGACAAATTCTGTCAGGAATGGCAACAGTTATAACGTAGACTCAAACACCACCATGATCGTCCAGTCAGCTCACCAACCATTTAACACCGTCACGAACACGCCAGTCTTTGAGCAGCAAAACGTCCTTTTTCGTGCCGAGGCCCATCTATCACAAACAATTTTCCTGACTCGCTTTCCCTTCTGGAACACGACCAGTACGACGTTGTGTTGGTCCGATATCGAGATGTAACCGAGATTATTGCATCCCTGATCTGTGGTGATCCTTCAACACCCTTGTTGCGCTGTTGGTTCCATCATTGAGTCTTTTTGTTTTTACCTTCCCTGCAAACGTCTTGGCACTGTACCCACGGGACATTTATCCCAAATCCGATGTCGGTGTGAGCCGATAACCCACTACGGCGGCAAAAACAAGGGTATCTGTAATAGCGGAGCAAGAAATGTGACAGACATTGCTACGATGCTCATTTAGTACGGCTCTGATCCACATCACTCAATCCTGTCTTGCACTGCATACGGCCTGGCAGGGATGAGTTCACATGTTGGTTCCAAGGATATCAAGGATGTTTTCATTAAAAATGAAAAAAAGGAAGTAAAAGAAAAGCCCTCATGTGTTGGTTAGGACATGTTACGTACAGGATACTCGGGCTTGGCAAATCATTCACGGATATTAGCCACTCTTTGGGACGGCGCCTGATGTGTTGAGTTATGGTGGTAGTGCTAACAGTTGTCCAATGGGAATTTCAAAGTAGATTGCCGCTCAGAAGCCCAAACATGAACCGTAAACAGACTGTTGACGATATGTTATGACAGATTATTGAGTAACTAGATTTTATATAATGTCCAGCAATGCCGACCGAAAATGAATCCTGCTGTCTTTAACCAAGCATAAGTCACTCTTTTTGTTTTTGAAGAAACATGCATAGTCTTGTAAAAACCTTCTTTTGGGTCATTTTGACCTGGGCTTCCCTTGGCCTGCCCCTTCTTTGCGAATGTCAGGCCCGTATCGCAACAGGCGAGTACTCGCATGTTCGCGAAAAACTCTGGTTGTGGGATAGGTATGATACTGTCACGTAAGTAAATCATGACCGATGTCTTCGCTACAAGAGTGTTGCTGAATTCAATCTGTAGGGAAATCTATGGAGCAAGCAAGCAGAAGATCCTGCTTGTCCAGAATCCTGGTCACTCCTGGGCGTCGAAACGGCACGTCGGATCTGGGCCCGACGGCAAGTTGACATACCCAGAGTTCATGGCGGATTTAGACCAACTGCTTGGCAAACCCGGCTATACTGTTGACACCACCCTGCAGGCTCCTGGTAGCGGGCCTGGATCGCCCAGCATTCTCGAAGCCTCCGACCAGCTTATAAGCAAGAATTTTCGCGGCATTATGAAGGTTGGCTTTATCACTCCAGATGAGAAAAACCTCAATGATTATGTAAAACTTGTGAGCATGCTGGATCAAGAATTTCACGATATTCGCGCCAAATTCGGCGATGATTCTAAGTGGAAGTCATTTCTAGACGAAAAACACGAGCGATCGCAAAAGCTGCTTTCGGAGATCACCAGCATCCGCAGGCAGGAAACGGATGAATGGATCAAGCGACAAATGACGAGGGATGTTGAAGACCCAAAAACAAAGAAACCGTTATATGGACTTGGCCTGCAAGAGACTGATCTGGTCACTGAGCGCGTTCCCACAGCCATACCGGGACAGACTGGCACTTATGAAAAAGTCAAGATTGCTGATACTTGGGCGCAAAACCGGAACAATGAGGCTTTCAAGACTGCTCTAACGAAGGTGAAGATTTATTCGCGCAGCGACCTTGTCAAATGGGCAAAGAATCTCGGCAAGACAAACAACGTCGGCCCCAACAGTCCTACAAACCGCACTCATTATGAATCCTTTCAAGTTTGGAAGACACTGTATGGGCGTTCAGTAACGAGCCCGGGGGGTTCTGAAACATGTCCCTGAGACGTGTACGGGGAGTCTTGGCATCAGGATAATCTCGCACAAGGATTTCATATGTTACATTATTAGTAATGCCAAGGGTTATGTATGTTTAATCTGCTAGAAGCGCTAATAGGAGAATGCAAATGGTGAATTAGCGGGGTAGAACATTACCTAAGCAGTGAATAAAAATATCTCATTTTTTACATCTTTGATATCTTTTACCAACGCTTTTTTATTTACCCTCCCAGTTCCCACTACATTATTACTTAACAAACATAAGATGCCTCTTATGAATTCCTACCACCTACTCGAAGGTCAGAAAAGGGCTATTCGTGGCGAGGCTGTTCCACGTCTTCTAGATGATCATGTTTCTTTAAGCGCACTCATCCGAGGAATTCGTCTACACCATGACTTCGCGACAAGTGAAACTGTCATTCGTCACAGTCTTTCGATACCTGCTGTCGCTAGGGCTTGCAATTCCCGTCTTATCATGAGTAACCAAGTACCAAATCAGATGGAGGAGTCGGAACAGCCTTATTGTATATGGCATCCCGATCTAGCCACCGAGGACACTTATCGTGCTCTGGCTCTAAAGTTCCCCAGTATGCGCTATCAGGTCGGCCGCGCCTGTGCTGCTGCAGGTTACTACGCTCTGTACAAAGAGTTGGATCTTCTTCCGGAAGTATCAATTGCTGAAGAAGCCCGAGAAAGTCAGACAGAGGGTGGTAAGCTGATTTATAATTGTGTTGATCTGAACTGCACGACCTGATAGCTGACCTTTAAAAACTTCAAATAGGCAAGCTGATTTATGATGAGATCATGGGTTCCCAGTCGCGTTACGGCATTATGAATGACTGCGAACGCTCAGTTGAGATGGACGAAAGGTTTTACGAATGTCCAGCGTATTTGAACGGCGATACTGAAGTACGATGGCGCCTGAAGGCTCGACAGATGCTGTCAACGAATGGAATGCAGGATCCTGTTCCATGCATTGAAGAAGACATGCATCTTGACATCGATAAGCAAGACTTGGATGAAGAACATGGCACCCTCAGCGATGAAGAGGCGAAATTGCTCTGGCAACCTCTTCCTCAAGATCTTCCCACCGTCAAGAAGACGTTGTTGCTACAGATGGCCGCTTACGACGGCAACATTGAACGTTTTTCACGACTGGCTGGTTGTCGGGGAAGCAAGCTGTCTGAACTCGATCTCGAATGTGTTGAACGTGGAATCCTCCATCACTCCATGTTCGCACGCTGGTGGGCAGACCAGATCAAGGACGATACTGTGTATGCACAGGCTGTTCCATACTTAACTTGGATCCAGGTACCCATTGTAGCACGCCGTATCATGGTCAACGACTATGCTGCGTTTGAGAAGGGCTGGCCGGCTGGAGCTCCAAAGCCGTACATCATTTGGTGGCCTCTACGACCAGATGCTCAGTTCCTCCTCTTTCTATTAGAAAAGTGTTCGGAGATGAGTATGCAGATAGCGGCTGCCGCCATTGTCTGCGATTACCAACTTGTCTACGCTTCTGTCAACCTAGATCCGTGCTGGGACTTGTGGGAAGTTTCCAAGTTCTCCCCAAACCCCTTCTATCGGGAGGACCAGGAGAAGCGCGCAAAGGAAAAGAATATCGATTTGGTTTGGGACACTTGGGAAAATGTGATGCCGATACATCGTTATTGCGATTTGATGAAGACCAGAGAATTCACTGTTCTGGACCCGTATGAAGGAAGGATCCGGGACACGGTCGAGGAGTACGATGCTCCCAATAGCTATGAAAAGATTCTCAATACCGGCGATGTGCAACTCAAGGTCTGGGAAGGTGTTGGCAGGGTATCATCAGTAAACTGAACTTGTTTATTCAGTAGGGCTGACATCTCCCGAATGAAGTAGTCATGCCATTTGTTCAGTCTACAGTTACATTACAGATAATTTTCTTCTTTTTTGCGAGACTTTTTTTATTGAATGTAAATCTACAAGTAAAATATCCTGTCCACCAAGATCGTCAATGTGTCTGTCTACATCCCATCAATCCCGTTGTGCGCATGGAGGAGGCTTGCCTCATTTGTTTTTCAAGGTTTTATGATTCAAGGTTGACCCCTCTAGGGTAGGTCAAAGCGTAGGCTTATCTCAGTTAAAGTTACCCGCATCCACTAAACTCTAACTATCTCTAATGCAACTGTCACGCGCACAAAAGGCTACCGTACCTTGCACAGTGGCCGCAGTAAGTTAATTAGCCCCTGATCTCCTTCGCCCCACGTCGCTAACCTGTTTCGTAGCAAGGCCGATCGAACGCTGCAGCATTACTCCGATGAGTGATTGGTTTTTCAAGGTTTAATTAAGTCAAGTATTATGTTAGTCGCCTTGACTCAACCTTCCATCTTACATCTCAACTCTGTACCGATCAACCGAGGTTAGTTAAGCATATCTCCAGTGCGTATTCGTAAATCGGAGTCACGTTATCTCTTTGAACGCCAGGAAAATGCGTCAATTCAAGACATCCATTAATTACCGGTGACTAACATTGTCTGGGCGCAATATCGCTTCAGCACAGCTCCTGCAAGTGTCGTCTGATTGACCACTTCCTCATGTACACATTACCAACACGTTGCAAGCAATACTCCAAGTGGGCTGGTCCTCTCGAGGCAAATCACAATCCAGCGGCAAAAGTTCTTGGTGGGCTATCCCGTGCGGGATTGTCTCCAACCGACAGGTATGAGATATCCACAATGCTCTGAAAGCCTACGGGTCTTAGGGTCTCTCCCGTGCGCTATTTTCAGATTATCCCTGCATGAGTGGATAGATGCGGGAAATACATGTCGATACTTTCATACCCTTGACATCCTTTTCGGACGTGGGATTGGGGCACAGAGATAATCTAATCTGATGACGGGTAACGTAACTAATACATTTTAAAATAAAATAACGTGGTTGATAAGCATGCGTCGCAGTCAAGCATGCGTCGCACTTTTCTCTACTTTTTAACTTAATATCAATTTAAAACCACCACAAAGTATCTAATCAATTAAAAATACTCATTACACTCTTCTTCAGAAGTCACAATTACCTCCTGACAGGTCCTCGCATTATGCCCGGCCTTGCCGCATACACCACAACGCCGTCTACCCGGTTGCGTCGACCTTCTTTGTCCACCACTTCTCGACGATTCGGCCACTACCTGCGTATCAACATCCATCTGATCAATTACTTGTGATGCTTCCTGTATAGTCATTGCCCCTCCTTTCTGTAGTCTAGTTCTTTTTGCCCTCCGGCGCCGGCTTAGTATCTCATTTGCATCTCGAAGATTTCGCACCTCATTCCTCAATATAACAACCTCATGCATAACTGCCCTTGTTGCTTTAGTATTAGACTTTAAAGCTTCTATAACTGACTCTAGGGAGCTGCTTTTATGCCGTCTCATTCGATCTTCGAGGTAATTATACTGATACTGGGCCTCAATTGCTGTCGTTGGGGTCTTTGAAGTCCAAGGGGTCGAGGGTTCAGTATTCTCCTCGGGAGGCGTTGGAGTTCGTAGCTGCACATCAAGCTTTAAGATTACATTTTCCGGGTCAAAAGGAGCAAGTCCAGCGCCTTTAAAACCTCCCCGGATATTACTTTCAGTGAAAGTAGCTTGAAAAGCGGCATAAAAGGCAGAAAAGAACTCAGTCTTGGAAATATGGGTTATAGAGCATCTAATTAGATGCTCTATTTCTCGACCATAAGCCTGTTTAAGTACTGCAAAACACCCAATATCAAGAGGTTGGAGTAGGTGAGATGCATGAGCCGGCATACAGAGCGGGATAATCTTATTCTCCTCACAGTATCTCTCGAAGTCGGCGGAGTGGTGGCTTTCGTGACCATCAAGGATCAGAAGACGATAGGCACCAACTGATTGTTCCCTTGTAGACTGATTAAAGTGCTTTAGCCACTCTAGACCCAGCTGGTTATCTGTCCATCCATTTTTACTCGTTGCAATAACCCAATCGCCCGGGAGGTTGCATTCTCGGTACCAATTGGCAAGGTGATATTGGCCTGCACCAATGATGAACGGCGCGATCGATTGACCTTCCGCATTGATCGCCTGGATCACAGTAATCCATTCTCGATTTCCAGGCTGCACTGATTTTGGTCTTCCTTGCCTTTCTGAACCTGTGACGACCATTCCGGCCATAATAACGCCCATCATAAAGCCGGTCT